>WBNH01010741.1:0-21330 GCA_013401255.1 Urocolius indicus
TCTTTTAAAGTGGTCTTTTAGGGTTTTTTTCTCCCCAGTTACATCCTTGTCTGAGCTGACATCCAATGAAAGAAAGGAGTAGATGTCTGGGTTTGCTTCCTGGAAATGTATATCACGGGGTGTGCTGCTCATACAGAGAAACTAATTCCAGGGCACATGGTGTCCAGTGCTAACCTGTTGTTTTCTCTTGTCGTTTCCTGCCAAAGTCATCTGAGTAGCAGCTGCTCTGTGCTATTGGAGAACTTTGAGGGTGTGTGTGGGAAAATGTCTGCTTTCTTTGTGTCTGATGTCACTGTGCAAGAGACAAAAACAAAGGGAGGAAAAGGTTAGGATAAACAAGGTTCTTGAAGACAGCAAGTATGTTTTGGAGCCAGCTGTGCAAGGAGATTGGTATCCTTCAGATGATAGTGAGCTGATCAGCAGTGGCATAGAAGGTTGCAAGATGCTAGGAGCTGCAGGTATCTAGATGAGTAACTGAGATTCCAGACAGGTTAAGAAATAACACAGCAAAAAGTTTGCCCCAGAGCCTTGAGTGTTGTGAGCTGTGTACAAATCAGTGAGCTCTACACTGAAAAGAGAGGGAAGAAAACAGAGGCCATGCCTAGGGTTATTGTGTTTAGCCTTTCTTCAGTATTAACAAGCTGTTAATACTGAACATCTGTATACTCACAGGACAGTTTGGAAATTTTGGCTCTGCTTTTTGGAAGGTTTTTTTTTGCAAATTTTGGCCCTCCACTTTGGCCCTTAAGTGAAGCCTAAATTTTATTCCTTCAAAGCTGAGGCAGTTCTGACTCTGACTCAAACCCTTTGGAAATTTTTTGAAGGGCTTCGAGAGACCTGAATCTGACATCTGGGTCTTTAAACTGCAGATTAAAACCTTGCTAATCCATGTGTTAAACTGTCAAAGCTGAGGTCAGAGTTGTAGTTGAGGTCTCATGCACATTCATGAAAGCGCAAAAGCAGAACAGCTTATCTGAAATACATGTTTTCAAAAATAATTACTTGTTCTGATGGGGCTTAGTCATTGTCTATACGCAAGAATTTGGCTTGGTTCAGTTAAAAGCAAAACAAAGTGCTCAATGGGAGTAGATTCCTCTGTCTGTTCAGATGTTTAGTACAAAATAATCATGCTACTTTTTTAAACCGTGGCATATACTGAACACAAAATCACATCAGATCTTACATTCTTTCAGTAAAGAGGCCACATGAATGATTGTGGGAAAACTAGGGTTTTGTTCGGTTGTGTTGCTTTTTTTTTTTCCCCTCAAGTAAGATGTGGTGAAGCAGTGTAACCCTTCTCCAGAATATAAACAGGTGCCTTCTTGTGATCAAAACCATTTACCCTGTGCAGAGATATTTACAAAAAAAAAAGTGGTGTTGTTTGTGTTTCAAATGCCTGGAAACGGTAACAGTTTTCCTTTTGCTGCTAGTAAAGTCAGTCCTTTGCAGTTCAGTGTGTTCCATTCGGTTGTGCATGTAATACGTACTTCTCTTGAAGTTTCTATTTAAAGGGGGAATTGCCAGTGTTTTTATTCCTCTTCTTTTGTCCCCTAGTGTCGTGGAGATAAAAGTTTTTAAAAGGTATCAAATAGCCTTAAGAGTGTGAGAGAGTGCTCATACTCTCTCTCTACATCATCTTTTTTAATGCAGGAGTCTCTTAATGTGAGTGGCATGCTCATGGATAGGATATGGATGTGCAAACTCTCTAATTTTGCCAAGAGCTGCTTAGTCCATTTTTGCACTCTCGTCAGAAGGGAGTAATGCAACAAGTGTTACGGTGATTGAATGTCACAGCTGCTGTCTGGGAGATGTACCAGAAGATACGGAATACTTGAGCTTTAGTAAGACTGCAAGAAACACCCCATTTCAGGACACTGACCAGGTGTGAGTCATGATCTCATCAAGCCTCTGGTATTCCCTCTGTGGCCTATGTCCTATATTCCCCTCATGCAATTAGGTAGTTAGAAATGAAAATTAAACCCCCAGAATTGTATAAAGCTAGGGGAATGAACTGTTCTTGACAGACTGCTTACTTTTTTTCCAAAGCTATAACATTTCATTGTTGCCTCTTGCAAAAGCCAAATAAAGTTGTCCTGTTGTTATTTTTTTGCACACTTCTTAACTGTATCAGCATTGGAATTGTACATTGTCAAACCATGCAGGGCATTTGTGTGTTATGTGAAAAATTGCCCATGTCACATATTTTCTGAAGCTGGGGCCAAATGACCAGACGCCTCACTTGCTTGGAAGGTGTGGTGTTAGTAGCTGCATTGTACCTACAGCTGTGGCACTGGCAGGGAGCCACGCTGATATCAGATAGTGAAAACATCTGTGTCTGTTCTGATGTGCATGTAGTTGACACTAAACTTGAAATTGAGAGAATTTAAGCAATGTGTTTCAGGGGAGAGTTCCAGAGACCTGTTTTGAATGTAACTTGGAAAATGAGAAACAGAACTAAGCTACTGTCTGAAAGAGAAACATGTTTATCACACCTTTTTGTAAATTTAAAAGAATTTCGGTACCAAAGTTATTTAATAGAATCATAGAATGGTAGGGGTTGGAAGGGACCCTTAGAGATCATCTAATCCAACCCCTTTGCTGAAGCAGGTTCACCTAGATCAAGTGGCATAGGAATATGTCCAGGTGGGTCTTGAAGACCTCCAAGGAAGGAGACTCCAAAACCTCTCTGGGCAGCCTGTGCCAGGGCTCCCTCACCCTCACAGTAAAATAGTTTATTATTTAAGTGGAACTTTTTATGTTCCAGCTTCATCCCATTCCCCCTTGTCCTGTTGCTAGCTACCATATAAAAAAGGGATCCCCCAACTTCCTTACACCTACTCTTTAGATATTTGTAAATGTTAATAAGATCTCTCCTCAGTCTCTTCTCTAGACTAAACAGCCCCAGTTCCCATAGCCTCCCCTCATATGAAAGATGTTCCGGTCACCAGAGCATCTTGGTGGCCCTGTGCTGGACTCTCTCCAGAAGTTCTCTGTCCCTCTTGAGCTGAGGAGCCCACAACTGGACACAGGACTCCAGATGAGGCCTCACCAGTGCAGAGGAGAGGAGGAGAACCTTCCTTGACCTGCTGCCCACACTCTTCTTGATGCATCCCAGGATGCCATTGGCTTTCTTGGCCACTTTATAAACAACTCTTTGGTCGTTACCTTGCCTCCCTAGGGTTGTGTAGTATCCAGCACTCTTGACATTGCCCAGTGTCCCTGTTGTCAATCTTCAACCATCTCAATTTGTCAATGACAAAGGCAGAATTTGCCACTTTGGTGGGATGTAGTATTTCCGTAAGTCTTTTTATTTGTACTGAAGAGGTGCCTGGTCTATGGCAGTAGTTGGTGCCCCCACGGGTGTTTCACATCTGTTTTTTGAGGCCGGCTTCCTACCTAGCAAAAGTTTTTATGAAGCTGGCTTCCTACGTAGTAAAACAAACCATAGGAGCAAGTCTTTACTTGGGTTTTGTGCTGTTGCCAGGGTGCTGTTGGCAGAAATTTGCATAGTATTTGCAGCTGTGAACTAAGTATTTTAGTGAAATCTAAACACTTGGACTTTGGAAGGAAATGGAGCATGTCTCCAAGGATGTGAAGGAAGGTGTCAGGCATGAAGTAGATGGTGCTGAGAAATTGCTCCTGTAATTATTGTCATTTGGAATGCCAGCCTAGGAATGTGTTTTAGTGAGCCTTGCAAATGTTATGTGAGATGTGTCCATTGTAATCATTGTAAGCTCTTTTTGGACACAGCGTTGAGCGGTCGACAACAGTAGTTGAATGAACAAATGCCTCCTTCATAGGCTGTTCTTGAATCCTTTCTCCTCTAGATTTTCATTCATACTAGCAAAAGCTTGTAAGTCTCTGTGAAGAGGTGATATGTCCCAAACGAACACTCTTGTCCCAGAGCTGTTTTCTGCATCTGCTTTATGGGAATGTTGCTGGGGATAGTTTTCTCTTGAGGTTGAGCTCAGTGGGTGAAACTGAAACTGGGAAACTCATTCTATTCCCTGTCCTAATGTAAAGCAGCAGTAGAGTCTTTCCATCCCTCTTCAGTTACGGTCCCGCAGCTGTCCCTCTGCACTGACAATTCCTTTTGGGGAGAACCAAGTGATGGCTACAGTGACAACTCCTGCTAATTGTTTCTGAAGTTTTGTTAGCCTTTAACTAGAGAATCATGCTTTGGATTGTTCATAAGCGAGAGAAAATGTGGCTGTGCTCAACTTTTACATATTAAAAAAATCTGGCAGTGGTCTTAGTTATCAGCCTTTTCACCTTCCTGTTACTAGTTTTCAATCATAGTCTGTTGTTTCTGTAATGGAGAACCAAGAGAAAAAAACAAGTGCGAGAGGATTTACAGCTTAAAGCTCTCTTTAGCCTGCACTAAAAAAAGGGTTCCAACTCCATTAGCTCAGCTTTCTATTTCACACCTTCCAGACAATAGCTGTTGCTCAGTGACTTGATTTCCACTAAACTTGACTAGCCCAATCTAGCATCAGTATTTCTTGTGCGTTTTCCATGCCAGGCTGGACAGGTCATTTACAAGGTCATGCTGTTCCTCAGCTACTTGCACTTGTAGGGTCCCTGAATTGCAACAGTCTTGAGTATTTCTAGACTCCAAATAAAATCCCTCTGGGACTAGACTTGAAAAGTAATTGAAAGATGTGACTAGCCAAATTGTACACTGCTTAAAGTTTTTATGCTGTTATTAGTAAATAAAACAAGTTGATGCTTTGCAAAAACGGCTTCGCTTAGGCGGAAACTGGAGGCCATAATTTCTTGAGCTATGGCTTCAGTGAATGACACAATATTTTGTATAGATGTCTTAGCCTATGAATAATTAAAGTTTGTTTACTTTCTGTCCTTGTGATACAGTTGTGTTTTTTTTTTCCCTAGATAAGCAACGTCTTGTTTTTTGTTTTACCACCCATATGCATGTGCTTGTTCCGTCAGTATGCAACCTGCTTCAACAGTGGAATATATTTAATATGGACTCTGCTGGTTGTGGTTGGTAAGTTGGTCGGTCTCTGCCTGCTCCTGAGTGAACTGCAAGAAGAAATCTGCTTTTCCTGCTTCACTTGATTGTTCCGCAAAACAAAGCAATTTTGATGTCTGTGGAGGAATTGTTTGTACTTACTTGAAGCTGAGGCAGCTGTAGTTTCTGAAAGTTTCTGTCCTTCCTTTTCATAGCTTCTTTTTTTTGTGTCTGGGTTTACTTTACAACAGTACTGACTCTCCTTCCTCTGTTGCTTAAATGAGAGCTGAAGGTGCCCAGCACAACTGAAGAGGAGAACGGGTTTGGCATTGTAGTGAGACTTATCTGTTTTATAGATATGAGATTTCTTAACCTGAGAGCACTGGAAACTTTAAAAAGGGATAATTAGAGCCCTGCAGGGCAATGTGATACTTTCCACCTGTAAACCTGTATCATGGAGTAGTCATCAGATCCTGCTTTTCATCTTTCTGTTGAGAACACTTAGAAGCAGCATTTGTTTTTTAGTTCTTAATAGGTTTTGCATTTAACTTTACCAACCTGATTTTTTTTTTCACATACACTTGCTTTTCCAGTAGGGGCTGGCATCTTTAGCCGCTGCTTTTGTAAAGTGTTTGCTTCGTAATTAATAAGGTACTGATGATTTTGATTGCCTTCTTAGGAAAGCTGGTGTTTGTTTTCGGGTTTTGGTTGTTTAGGTTTTTTTACACTTTCTAGACCAAATAGTACCCCCCTACTTGCGGTGAAGTTCTGAACACGAGCAGTATATTTTGGTCCTTACATTATTGCAAGTGTTCATACTCCGTTTTGATTGATTCTTCCAGGAATTGGATCTGTTTACTTTCATGCCACCCTCAGTTTCCTGGGCCAGATGCTGGATGAGCTGGCTATTCTCTGGGTCTTGATGTGTGCTCTTGCCATGTGGTTCCCTAGGAGATACCTGCCCAGAGTTTTTCGGAATGACAGGTAATCATACAACCATACACCTACACTTCCACTTTTCTTGAAACTTCTTATAGTAACACCTAAACTTGCACGTAATGGCACCAAGTTTATCATCCAACCCCACCACTTCTGCTGCTGTTTTTTTTCTGACTCAATTCTCTTCCTGTTACTTGTATCTCAGACCGTTTTTTTTCAGAATTCCTGAATGTTTGCTGTTGCTGGTGGTGGGGTTTACACCGTGTAACTTCAGATCTTGAATTGATGTGACTTGCCTGTTCTGGCTGATGCTAGAGAGACTGTCACATGAGTAGTTTTTGTAAGTTGCAGATAAACTGAAGTGAGAGAAACTCACTTTCCCTTCTTCCATTTTTATATCCTGAAGTGTACATATGAGTGGACCTTTGGAAGTCAGCTGAATTTTCATCTGAATATTTAAGGCAGTATGTAAGAGCGACATGAAAGTATTCAAAGGTTGTTTGTTTAGAAGCATAACATTATAAAGGACTTTTGCTTCTTTTTGTCTTTTTCTTGCAGGTTTAAAAAAGCACATTGTGGCCAGTTTAAAGAATCTGGTTGTGGTTTGTCCCCCCCCTAAAAATTGTGCTATAATTTTTGTACATATAGCTTTTTTATGTAGTAAAGAAGCTGATGTAATAGAGAGGTTTGAATTGCAGCACAATGCTTTTCTCTATGAAATTGCTAGGTTGCTGCCTTTTGCTTTTTTTATAGTGTTACTAACTGTGGGGTTTTTTCCCCCCTTGACCTCTGCCTCATGAGAAGTTGCTGTGTGGAGAAGGGAAGAGAAGATTAGTGTCTACAATGACCATTCCTCAAAATAGCTTGAATTACCATGTGCAGACTATGCAGTCTAATGGCTTTGTCATGTTGGTGTGAATTTAGCACTTCTGCATATTGCAACACAGTGCTGTTACAGGATGTCATCAACTTAACAAGCAAACGAGTTTCACTGGGGTGTTTTGGTTGATGACATGACTCTTAGACATTCAGTAATTGTCTAGAAGTAGAGTTCAGAGTCTTGAAGAGTCCCTGTGACCGTACATAAATTATTCCTTAGAAGCCTAAGAGGATTGTTACATGTGATCTGTCATTGTCTTCTGATACTCAGCTGGGTAGGTTTGTAGTGTGGGCCAAGAGGTTAAACTGCATCGCTTTTAAAAAGAATAGTAACATTTCTTGGGTGAAATCCCATTTCTATTGAATTTGGCATTAAAACTATAAATAATAATCTCTCAGGTTTTAACTAATTCATAAAAATACTGAGATAGAGTGAAGGATGTTCTCAATTCTAAATTTCTCAGAACACTTCCTGAGAATCTGCCAGGGCAGTTACATGTTAAGGTTTTGATTCCTTCCTGAAGTGTGCAGAAGAAAGAAATACTGGGCAACAACCCCTAGCTCAAAATGATTTTGGTCGATATTTTGAAGTTTTTGCTTTACCTAGCTAATCCCTTAATATTATATTTATTCTGTGCTCACTGCTGTGGTTGTCACTTTCTTGATCCTCATCACACTCTGTTTTTTCAGTGCTCCAAATATTATTATCTACTGTGACCAATTTGTGATGTCTTTAGTCATTAACGAATTCGTGTCAGATCAGAACTGCCTACTTAAGTAACTTATTGCCTTCCAGCAGAAAGAAAAACTTCAAAGCAAAAGACAGATGGATGAGGTAGGTAAGGGTGATGGCAGGGAGTGGTGCTGCACAAGTATACCAAGACGCTGCTTCAGACATAGCATTAAGAATGGAAGAGCCATCCATGGATACTGTCTAGTTTATGAAGCTATGGGCCACTACTTCAAGGGTAGTGGGATGATTCTCCATCTGCCAACTAGGAACAGGTTGTTTAAAGTCCAAACTTGGAGTTACATACATTAAATATATTTAATTTAGAAGTTGTCAAGCTCTTTATATAGAGCCCAGTTGTGATTTCATTTATGCCAAGAATATACTAAACTGTAGTCCTTAAAAAGTCTGTGAATCTCTCACCTGCTGTTGAATTTATTTAAAAATAAATGTTCTTAATTACCTTGAAGTTTTCGGGATCTTTAAGGCTTAAAAGACATAAAGGGAAATAAACCAGACTGTAACATGACTCTAGAAATTAGGACATTAATGGTAACAAAATATCCCAAAAATTGATGTTAAGAGCCTGAAGAATGATGACACAACACTGCTTTGAGGAAGGACAGTGCTGTGTTCCTGACTTGCTGGAAGAGGAAGATCAAAAGCCAAGCAAAGATTTCTGTATAGGGTTAACTCTGCATGCACATGCACATATGTGCAAGATCCGCATCTGTTTTATGCATGTTGTCATTGAACCTCCTGAACACACACTCAGAGATACCCATATTACATTATTAAAGTAATGTCTGGTTTTGGTAATTAAATTATTTTGAATTAAAACCAGTTTTTCTCTCCCAAAAAACCCTGTTCAGGAGCCGCTTCAAAGCTGCTGTGGGTGTCCTGTCTGGTGTTACTACCTGCCTCGCCTTCATTAAGCCTGCTGTCAACAACATCTCGCTAATGACTCTGGGTGTTCCTTGCACAGCTTTGCTCATAGCTGAGTTGAAGAGGTGAGTACACTTCTCATGAATGCAGTGTTGCCTTCTGAGATCCTGAGGCTGCTGTGTGATGGTGCTTCAGTGCTTGTGACAGCAGAACTGCAGATCAGCTGTAAACCTGCTCTTCTGTTTTTGATGAGGATTTTTTGTTTTTTCCAAGGTCATTGTACTAGGTCAGACATTGTCTGTCGTCCTGTGACTTATCTCTAACCTGATCCAACTCAATTTGTTTTGTTTATTGTGGAATCAGGGCTTTCCTCTACTGACAGCACTTCTGCTGTATAGTCTAGGTAAGGGTGATTTGATCACATGATCACAGTCTGTTTACCAGAGGGAATGTGGAGCAAGGCCCAAGCAGGCATGGAAGATGTGTTCCAGCTCTCAAAGTTACACTGTGAGTCTTACACCATTTTGTCTTCTGACATGGATAATGTGATGGAGTCATACTGGAAAAGATAGATTTAATCACTGGGTTGTAGAGGATAGCTATCAGTCAGGGACTTAGAAACTGTAAAACCAGAATGTGAATAGAGAAGAACCTGAGACTGATCTTAACATTTTAAAGAGTTCTGTGATGATAGTGATACTAGCAACTGTCCAGAGACTTCTTTTTTTTTTTGCATCCCTTCACCTACTGTATAAAGAACCATATAAGTACCATATAAACTTACCCTTTCTCCCTCTTCTCCACTGTGTGAGAAGGAATTTTCAATTTATGTTGGCTCTTACATATTGCATATGTGAATTTTCATGAAAAGAAAGAAAGGTAGGACCAAATGTCTGCATTCTGACTGCTCCTGTTAGAACCAGTTTTCCTGTTTGCTACCTTACGCTGTTCTGATGCTGCTTTTCCGTGCAGTGGAAGCCTCTGCTAACAGTGTTTGTAAAGGTGTTGGAGTCTTTTCTCATCAGACATCCTGCTGAGCAGCATTTATTTCTGGGTCAAAGAAAGTCTGGAAACAGCACACAAGGTGTTTGTAGGTAAGAAGACAGTAGTTGAAGAATGTTGGTGGAGGTGTCTCATTTTGATGAAAACACCAAGAAACTGCTGACAGGGCAAATGGAGATCTGGTTGTTGCACTGAATAATTTAGGCAAACTGTCTACATATCACTTTTCTAGGCATGAGCTCCTGAGAAAAGGATGAGCAGTTAGTGTTTCATAAGTTTGAATACTGTTGCATCAAATCTAGGAACTGGTATGCCTACAGATACTTGCTTTCTAAAACTTCTTCTGAAAGGTCTTGTTGTACTAAAATGTGTGGAGTTTAGCTGGGTGTTTTTTTCAGAGAGAATTAAGGATGCAGATAAACCTTTTGAACTGGCGATTAAAAATAGATTTAAAGTGACATATGGCCCTCTTAATTGTGCACTGGAGTGACGTAATACCTATGATATTTCTTGATAAATTCCTAAGTGTAAAAGGCAAATAATTTTTATTTTATTTTAAGCTATGCTGATCCCTGGGCTATTTAAATTAGATATATTTGTGTAAACCTGGAAGAGAGAAGTCATCTCGTTCCTTTTTTTGCAGCAGAAAAAATAATCTAAGCAGTATTTAAATGCCTGCTGTTCTCCCATTCTCTACAGCCACAGTCAGTAGGGGACCACAGATTTGAGTCTCGGAGGGCTGCAGGTGGAAGTTTCTGCAAAACGGATATTTGGAAAAGGAAGGGTAAAAGCCTACCAAGTAGTTTCTTCTGTTCCATGCTGAAGTTTGTGATGCATTAGACCAAAACTCACTGTTGTTACTCTCCTTCTAGGCTGGTGGCAGTCTTGTACAGAATTCTGGTGAAGCAGAGCAACTGTATTTTCAAATGAGAATTCTCTGCCTCTTATTTGTCATTGATAAAGGGATAATATTGTCACAAAAGAGCATTATGTCTTTAAACGTGAAATTGGTAGGGTAGCATGTATGTTAGAAAATATTGGAGGTGCAAGATGTCAAAAGATGGAAAGGTCATTCAGTGCATACTTGTCCTTGAAAGATAAAGACATTGTAAAACTTTATTGTTGTTTCTGTCCAAACAAATCCCTTCATGTATTTTATTAAAAAACCCACAAAAACAACCACCTCAAAGAAACCCAACTAAAACATGAACTATTTCCTAGGGAATGGTATCAGGGAGAAAGTAGATGTGTAGATCCTCTAGTTTGCTAGTCTAAGCCAAATAACTGTAACATTGTTACATCAGTTTGATTTAGTCAGTCATCATCATGCATGTGAGTGTCTTCATGTGTAAACTGATGATAGAATATTGTTGCTGAGCACCTAGGCCTTGAGCAGTGAAGTTTTACTTCAGGTCTGCCTGTTTCATACTATAAATCTGGCTTTGAGGAAGCCCTGCTTCGTTGTCACAGGTTGCTCACAGTTCTCTTATTTCTGTGATGAAAAGATTAAGCTAGTTAAAAGTTTAAAATATCCCTTAGGGTATGAAGGAAGATACTTATGTCAAAATGAGTGCAATGGTTAATTGGCATCCAGCAACTTGTACTGGTTTGAAGAAAAGCTTGTATGTTTTCTTGGGGGTGCCATGGCACTGGAAGATAAAGCTGATAGAAGTGTGTACCAACCCAGTCCTGCTGGCAGCAAATGGCTGGGGCACACCAGTGTTTGTAGAAACTAGTATTTAAATAACTGCTTCTTGTCTTAAACAGAGAACACCTTGCATTGTATAGGCAAAAGGTGCAAATGGAAATTCAACCTTTATGGAGCCCAGTTTGTTTCAGACTAGAGTAGCGTAAGAGCATGTCACAGATCTGCACACAGCAACATAAACGGCTCTTTTAGAACAGTTACATCTGACAGGTTCTGTTTCAGTGGCAGCTGGAATGATCAGTGCTTGTGTCTGTTGAGAAATAAAAGAGATAGGTTGGGTCCACGTCTCTCTTGCCAGTGTCCAGGTGACATTTGCATTATGTCACCTCATTGAGGTAAGAGCAGTGGCAGGTAGGCGGGTTTGTAGCCCCCTGCCTCCTCAGCAGCTGTCCCCTAAGCCCATCTGAAGCACAGTTACTGCACGAACTGAAGACTTGTAGATGATGGGTAGTTGCAGAAAACCTGTAGTAGTGTATGGATCAGCAGGCTGTGCTCTCCTCATTGTACTTGACTCTTTCTGCCTTAGTCTTTTGCAGTACACCATGCAGCATCTAGTCCTGCGTTTATAAAAATAAGTTGCAGTACTTGATGGCAGTACTGAGTAAAGCTCTTGTTACAATCTGTACCATTTCCATGGCTGAAGTGAAGGTTTCTTCACGTAAGCTTTCAGTGTTCCTTTGCAGCCTCAAACTCTTTGAACCATGCAGGTTAATTGTCCTCTCCTCTTGGAATTGCAACAAGTCAGATATTGACCGGCATAGTCACTGACTAAAGGAGCTGGAAGTTCCAGGCCAAGACTCTTATCTTAATTGGAATGCTGTTTTGCATGTGTTTATGTCCTTCAGACAAGTCCAGGAAAGCTTCTGTGTTCTCAGTACACACATCCTTTCCTCTGACAGAAAGCTCAGGCACCCATTGCAGCTATATAGTTTTATCTGTCAAATGTACAAAATTGATCCATGCATGTCTCTGCTTAGGTATGTGGTTTAGCATCTTGATTTTAGGACCAGTTGTGTGTCTCTCTGAAGACTGTAAATCTGCCTCAGCATTAATGGGAGAGAATTTTTTACTGGGGTGTCATCTAAAAGAGTGTAAGGAAGAATTAATGTAGCTGCATTCTGGAACTTGATAGGCAACTAAAAAAAAAAATCTCCTTACCATTTCTCTTCTTCATGCTCCTTGTAGCCTTTTTAAACTCAAATATGTTGTTTGAGAGAAACAAGTGTTTTTTACAGTGTGCAGAAGAGACAATCTTGAAGCCATCTTGGGAAAGTCCTGTCTTGTCTGACCTTTTATTGTCAAATGGATTGAAGGATTTGAGCCTAAGAAAAAAGCTAGTTTGGTTTTATGTACTATGTGGAGCAGTAATTTTTGTGTCAGTCATGTGAGCGTTTTTGTTATGAAAACAGCTATTGTGATATCTTTCTTGTGGAGGAAATCAGCTTGGCCAGTAAAGTGATTTTTTTAAATAATAAGTGTGATGCTTGAACGTGACATTATTTATAGATGGCTTAAAAAAGAAATGCCGGATCCTAAAACCAACTTGTGCCAAGGACACTGGAGAAAATCCTCAGTCAACAAGATTAGGCAGTTGGTAGCTTTTCTGTTGCTAATCTAGTAGCTGTAAAGGTGCCTTCTGCTCAGCCTCAGGGATTTCTTAATCCACAATGCCCATTAAAATGTCCACTTAAATAGCATTTAAGGAGTGAAAAAAATATCCTACAGGGAAAACTGTATTAATTCTTTAGCTTGCAACACATGAGAGCCAGATTTGGTGTACTGCTGTAAATACATTGAGAAAGGTGTTCTTGGATGGAGCATTATATATATATTCTTAATTTTTCTGACTGCCTAGCTAGGCTCCCGTAGCAAAGCTCTGGTACCAATGGCTCAACCAAGTCAGTTTAAACAAACTATTCTGTCATCTGATTAGCAAATTATTGCTTTAATGTCATTTTGGGACCTGAAGATTATATTGATGCCTCTTTTTTTTTACTGATTTTACTCTTTTGAACAAAGCTGTGCAGTTGTGTCATGGTTTAGGCCCATCAGGGAACAAAAGACCACGATTAGCCTCAAGTACCAAAGACTTAAGGATTGCTAAAGGGCAGGGAGAGCTTAATTGCCGCTTATGGTCCAGAACAAAACAGACCAGGCTACTCGGCTTGGGGAAGAAAATAGAAAATAATTTAATACCAACTAAAGCATAAACCCCCAAAACATAACCAAAAGAAAACAACACAGAATGGTACAGAGATGAAGAGTCCGACCAGCCCTTTAAGACCACCTGCTCCCCACTCCTCCCCTCTTCCCGGGCTCAGAGCCCTGATCCCGGTGTTTTATACCTCCGTCCCCCCTGAACGGCCCAGGGGGGCAGGGAGTGGGGGTTTCAGTCAGTCCGTTCCTGGTGGCTTCTGCCGTTTGTCTCACCTCAGGGCAAGTGGGTTCCGCACCAGTCCTCCTTGCAAGTCCGTGAGGTACCACACACACATGGCAGCCCTGCACGGGCTGCACCGACGCACATTTGTCCCAAAGCCCTGCACGGGCTGCACCGATGCTCATTTGTCCCAAAAGTTGCTGCTCCTCTCTGCCTCTCGTGTGGGGCTGCTCTGCGGTGCACAGGCTCTCCAGCATGTCCTGTGCCATGACCGCCTCCCCCACACAGTCTCTGGCCCGTCCGGGCACACTCACATGAAGTTGCTGCTGCTGATCCATAGGTTGCAGGGGTACCGGCTGCACTCTCACCACGGCTTGCAGAGGGGTCTCTGGTCTGATGCTCCATCCTTCCTCCTTCTCCGACTGTGGGGTCCGCATGGTCGCCTCCATCTTGTACCACTCTTACACCTCCTGCCTGGCACCTCAAATTCCCGTCCCTAAATAGTGATCGCAGAGGTGCCAGATTGGCCCAGCCGGGCCGGGGGTGGGTCTGAACCCAGGAGCCAGGGGAGAGTTCAGAAAACTTTTACTGGGTCTTCACTGCAACCCGCTCCCCCTGTTACCAAGCAAAAGTAACTCCTTGCTAAACCATGACATGTTGTTAGGGTGGTTCCAAGATGTGGAAAAGAACAAAGCATTGTATATATAGGGAAATAAAAATGTGGGTGAGATGCAAGTATCTTGGAGTCTGCTGTTGTGTTCACTGATGGTCAGCTGCAGACCACACTGCATGCAACCACAGCAAATGTTTTGTGTTGCTTCTGGCATATGTCTATGAAACAAGTCAGGTTTCTTGTGAAGGGAGAGAACTGCAGCTTAGTCAACGTGAGGAATTCTGTCTGAGATGTGGATATCTGCCATCTCCCAAGGCATGCTTCTTTGGGCCCTCTGAGTAGAGCTCATACATTAGCAGTTCTTTGAAACTGTTACATTGTACAACACTAATTTGTAGAGGGAAAAGCTCATGTAAGTCCTTTTTTATATAGTGACAAATATGAACAAAGCTTAGCACTTTCTGCATGGCTGGCTGATAGAATCACTGAATGGTAGGGTTTGTAAGGGACCTCTCAAGATCATCCAGTCCAACTCTGATAAAGCAGGTCCCCGTAGATCAGGTCACACAAGAACATGTCCAGGCAGGTTTCGAAAACCTCCTGAGAAGGAGACTCCACACTCTCCCTGGGCAGCCTGTGCCAGGGCTCCCTCACCCTCACAGGAAAGAAGTTTTTTCCTTATGTTTGAGTGGAACTTGCATTCCAGCTTTTGTCCATTACCCTTTGTCCAGACAGCATGTGTAATGAATCACCAGTTGTCTAGATACCCCTCCCTAGACATGTTTGCCTTCATTTACGTATTGGTATTTAAGACCATATCCACAACACAGCTGCTGATTAAAAGTTTTGTCACCTCACCACTGCCTTATGTCAGAGCCATATTTACTGTAAGGAAAGTTCCTCTGTTAAGGATGTTTATGGTGGAGCCATTTTAAAGATGTGTGGCAGGTACTATGAATCTTGCCCTAAAATACATGCAGCCAAAAAAAAGCATCAAGCTGTCATTGCAAAGAAAATCTTGTTTTGTTTTGTAACAGCTTCTGTGTTGTTTTTTTCTCCTCAGATGTGAAAACCTGCGTGTGTACAAACTAGGTCTCTTTTCAGGTCTTTGGTGGATGCTTGCACTTTTCTGCTGGATCAGTGACAAAGCATTTTGTGAGATCTGGTCCTCATTTAACTTCCCTTATTTGCACTGCGTGTGGTAAGTGTTGTGTATAAACCTGATGGCTTGACTCAAGTGTGACATGTCCTCACCACATAACCCTTCCATGCTGCCTGGTGGCTATTTCTGGCTAGTGCTAGGTAGAATTACTGGTAAGATTATAAGCCCTCAGCAAGTCTCACGCTACCCAAGATGGCAGATTTCAGTCTCTTTAGCCTGAGCAGATTCTTCAGACACTAAATTAATTAATTGTAACTGAATTCTTTGCCCTATTGGTTACTAAAAAAATCCCACAGCACCGCTCAACTGCAGCAGTAACTGTGGAAGCTTCCACTGTTAACAACTGAGGGTAAAGTAGGGTGGCAGTTGAAGGACTTTGACGCCTTTTCTTTTTCAGTACCCAGCAAACTGTGCTCTTATTCAAGGTGCCATATCACAGCATTTCTGCACAAATTTGTCTGATACAGAGAGGCCAAAATGCTGCAGCCACTTTAGACCAAGGATAAGCTACAGTTCTGTAGCTTTCCGTATTCTCTGTGTTTGCCCGCATGCAAAGGGGAGACAGCAGTCCTATGGGGGACTAGAGGAAGAAGGTGAAGAACAGACAAAGTATGGTGTAATATATTTGATTGCTTTATTGAAGGCATGTTACTGACTCTTTTCTCTTTCTTTGGATGGTGTGGTGGTTTATTCTCAGGCACATTTTGATTTGCCTTGCGGCGTACCTGGGCTGTGTCTGCTTTGCTTACTTCGATGCTGCCTCTGAGATCCCTGAGCAGGGCCCTGTCATAAAGTTCTGGCCCAGTGAAAGGTGGGCGTTCATTGGGGTTCCCTATGTCACCCTGCTCTGCGCACACAAGAAGTCGCCTGTGAAGATCACATGAAGCTGGCCATGGGATGGGGATGGAGTTTCAACTGATGTTCCAGCACAGATGGTATTTAAGTAATGATAAATTAATAGGGTTGTATTTTGTCTTCTTGCTAAGACACGCAGCCCTGTGGTGTCATAGAAAGAAGAGGCAAGCATATCCTTTCATCTCTGTGGAGAAGAGGAAGGAAGCAGGAAGGTAGAGGTTCTCGAACACTAACCCCTGGCATCTCTGGTTGGCTCTGTTTTGCCCTGTCTTTTTGGTGTAGCATTTCTCTTGATAAAAGCTCTTCCCACATACCAGGAAGGGTCAAGGAATTATGCTTCTGCAGCATATCACCTTTGCTGCTCCTTTTAAGGCCTTCTCTGTAGCAGAAGGCAGTCCAAGATGCCTACGTGCCATCCTGTGTCCTCAGCTCTGATATTGATGTGGCCACAAGAGTGTGCTGGAAGCACATGCTCCACATAGCTTGGCCTGTAACACAGGCAGACGCGGTGCCTCATGGAGGTTGTGGTTGCCTCCCCAAGTACAACAGGAGACCAGTGCAAAGACTCAGTGGCAACTTGGTAACTGAATCAGTGCAGTCAGACAGTGTGAATGCAGTAGCTGACAAGATTCGGTTCCTAAAATGAGGTAGGAGTTCAAGGAGTTTGAATGTTTGTGTATTTCTGCTGACCTGTGGGCATTTGTATGCTGCATATTTCACTCTTACAGAAATGTCTCAGAAGTCCCTCTCTACCTCTGCACACATTTAGTCTTCAATTTGATATTGAAGCTCACGTAGAAGCATGAATGTTATCTTCTGTAAAAGCTCAGTTCAGCATGGACTGACGGTGATTAAACTATATAAGCTCTTAGGTGCCTAGCTGTACATCCAATTTGGGAGTTAACTTTATCACCAGAAGCCCAGCACTCTGCTAGTAACACTTAAAAAAAAAAACCCAGATAACCTCTTTAAAAACCAAATGGAAGACTTTGACTTCACTGAGCAGCAAAATGTGACTTTGGGTTATGTATTCCTGCAAAAGAACAGTAGATTCAATTTTTCTGTTCATTTCCAGCCTGTTTTGTAAAGACAAGGGATGTTTAGATCCACCTAGTTTTTTAAGGTTTTACCTTAAGGCTGAGGTTCAGGAAGATCTATGGTTCTTGCAAGCAATTTGTGTGAGGTCTGTGTAAAAAAATTATGGAAAGTGCAGGCATCTTCTTCAAATACCAGCAGTAGTGGCTGCTAATAGCTGCAGTCTTAGAGAAAAAAAGGTCTGCTTTCATTTCACAAAATGTGAGAAGTCGGGTAAGGCTTTGGATGTACACTTTTATTAATAAAAGTGATATTTGAACATTAGACCAGGAAATGCCGTTTGCCCTGTGCTTTGCTGAGATGTCTCATGTTGTACTTGGTTTTTATCAATGTGAAACTACACAGTGGCTTCTGCAGGAAGAAGAGAACAAGAGCTTTGGGGTATATTAACTTGCAAGCACCATAAAACCTTTCAGATAACTTTTGTATTTGAATTTATACTTAGAAAACAAGAGTTAAGGTATCTGCCGTTACACGCAAAGCAAAGTTGTTCATGGGACAGCTGCGAGTAAGTAACCTACTGTCAGATGGACTGACAGATCATAAAAGCAGCAAAATCTGTCAACTGGAACAACACAAATTTTTACCACTTGCTGGTAGATCTGAGGAAAATGTGGGGTTTGTACACACATTCATAAAATTTTTGTATGAAACTTGTTTGTAAAAATGCATACAGTAATGTTTGTTACTCTTTGAAACACAGCTGCTTTTTCCTTTTCTCCCTAATTATTAAATGCTCAGTTTTAAACAATTCTCAGGTATTAAAAATCATGTTATTAGATCATTAATCAGGTAGGCTTGCTGGCTGGAACCTAGCTAAGGTTGCTGGTGCCTGACATAGCCCTACTTTGAGCAAGGCTCTTTGGTATTGTTTGCTAAATTATTGTGCTATGGTAATTAAGTTATTTTAAGTATTGCTTGGGAAATTAGTAGCTGCAGACATAATGTACTATTCACCATGCCTGGAGCCTTCCTACTGAATATTTTGTTTGAATGCAGCCTCTGACTCAGAGGGCTATAATCAACCTGCTGTCAACTGATGTCTTCTGCTCTGCAGAGTATGACTGCTCACAAAAAAATAATTTTATAACTAAAAAAAATGTCAGTAGCACACTCAGCTGTTGCAGCTGTGAATGAACGTAGCTACAGGCCCAGAATCATCTCCTATATTTTATTAATGGACCTCCAGCCTTCATACTCTTCATGAGATATTCTGTGAACAAAGATTGCTGTCAGATAACCAAAGCTCCACTGGCTGGGAGTATTCCGTTATATCAGCAGCCCACCACTTTTAGATATAGCTACTGCACTTTGCATTAAGTAATATTAATTTATATGTTTTGACAAATTCTACATTTATTTTAAAAAAGTTTAAAACAACCAATTTTTACCACATGGACAGCTTTACAGATTGCCCTTTGCACTAAGGCTCCAGATCATGGTAACATTAGTAACCAAAGCAGTATGTGATTGGCACACAAAGGGGCTTGTGTACAGCTTTGGTCATATAGAAGAATAGATATGTACGCAAGTGTTACGTTGGAGTGCAGAGTGGTCTTTATGCACTCTCACATTTTAAAGCCCTAGAATGCTTTCTTCCCTTGCTAGCAAGAAGTGAGTGGGTTCCTAGTCCTTAGGTTCAGATAGTATTTCATTTTAATTAGCAGGATGCAATAGAGTGTTCAGCGTAACATAGGTTCTGTATATTGGTGTGTGATATCCATCATTCCTTGAATGCCAAACTTTAGATTATTTAAGAAAGTATGCTTATATTTCCATGATGGCAATCACTGGCCCACTTCATGGTCACTAAAAGCTCAATAAGTAGCATGCATGGGATGGTGCTGGGTTTTTTTTCCATCTCCATTGAAGTCTGTATACTGAATGTTTGTGGAAAGCATGTAATACTTTGCAACAATAAATTACATTTGGAATAAATACTGTTTACCTTTTCCTATGTTGTGTTTGTGGAAAAGCATGCAGCTGCTGGTGTAACACCTTGGTATTGTAAGGATAACTTCCTCCTCCTATAGATAACAAAATTTCTGGCTCTTAAAGGAGGAAGGAGATTGCATTATGTGAAATAACGTTAATTAGCAAGGCAAAGTCTGCTTTGAGCAAACTGATTCTTTGCAAGCGAAACAAATACTTGGAAAACTGCAAGCATGTGAATCATCGCAAGAAGTGGCTAAAAATGAGTGGCCTGTATTTCCACAAGTGCAGAAAACTGGGTCAGAGTGAGTATATCTACGAGAACAAAGTGTGAATCTTCAATATTTGTTACCCAAGACTTTGCACTTGACTTCAGGAAGGGCTGTATAATGGCTGTATGGCCTTGCACCTGCCTCTGCCCTCCTGCTTCCCTTTGAGTCGGTAATATTCTTGAATTGTAGTCAGAGTTAATGTTTCTAGGTGGCAAGATGTCAAAAATTGGATTGTCTCACATATTGTCCTGTCACTCAGCCTGTTCTCTGGGGGGGTTACTAGTATGGTTTCCCATGGAAACGAGGTAACTTGCATTTCTCTCATAACTTCTGAGCTCCTGGCTTACTCTGACCTAACCTGCATAGACAAGAGCCTTAGAGATCATTTCCTACAAGCAAGACAAGATGCTCTGGTAGAGAAGCCAGGTCTCTGAGACAAGCTGTCTGAACAACCATGTTGTTAAAATAACAGAGGACTTAACCAGGAACGAAAACAAAGAATTGCTTAAGTTCTGGATGGGTTTTCACTGGTTTGTACCAGCTGCAGCATCAGGAGTTTCACAGGCTTCTGTTCCAGAGATGGAGGAGTCACATCCCTGTAACACACACAAACCATATATATAACCATACACCTGACTGTCAGTGAAACAAAGTGCAAGCTGAGAAAGACTGAAGTCTGAAGGCAAAAAGGCAGAATCCAGAGAATATTGAGTGTATACTGTGTATGTTCAGTGTATACTATGAAGCATATGTACTTAATCACCTTTCCAGACCCAGTGTCCAGCTTTCTTCCAACACAAGCACCTTTATTTTAAAGTGTACGTCTAACTTGTCTTCTGAAAAGTTTACCATGTCACTTCTGATGCAACAGTTAGAGGAATGTGACTGGCATCGTATCCAGACCCTGTGGTATCTGGATGCTGTCTGCTGTCTCGCTTGAGCAAGAAGTTGGTCCTTGGTAATTTTGTATTAGCTGACCTGACTTGCTCTTATTGAGGATCGTTTCACAGAATGATAGGGGTTGGAAGGGACCTCTAGAGATCATCCAGTCCAACCCTCTGCTAAAGCAGATCCGCCTAGATCAGGTCACAAAGGAACGTGTCCAGGCAGGTTTGGAAACCTCCAGAGGAGAAGACTTCACACTTTTCCTGGGAAGCCTGTGCCAGGGCTCCCTCACAGGAAACAAGTTTCTTATGTTCAGGTGGAACCTCCTGTGTTCCAGCTTTTGTCTGTTAGCCTTTGTCCTGCCACTGGGTGCTACAGAAAAAAGACTGGCCTCATCCTTTTGACGCCCGCCTCCTAAGTATTTATGACTTGATAAGGTTCCCCCATAGTCTTCTCCAAGCTGAACAGGCCCAGGTGTTGCAGTCTTTCCTCGTAAGAGAGCTGCTCCAGTCCCCTGATCATCTTGGTGGCCCTGCACTGGACTCTTGGGGACTACAGCTTGATAGGACAGGATGGGATTCGTCTCTTTCGTAAGGGCACTGGAATATTTGGGAGTAGGCTAGCAAGCTTAATAAAGAGGGCTTTAAACTAAGGGACATTGGAGGTGGGAGGAGAAGCAACACACAACAAGCTATCCCCTCTAGCTGGGAAACAGGGCAGGACAGGGAGCACAATAAGTGTCCTTCATCCGCACACTGGGCTGAAATGCGGAAGGCTGACCACCCTGATGGAGAGCCAAACCAGGGAGGATCCTCCTGCACCTGTCCAGGGAAACCTGTATATTTGAGTGAGCCCCTGCACTGCTTCCACACCAATGCACGCAGCCTGGGGAATAAGCAGGAGGAACTGGAGATGTGGGTACAGATGTGGGGCTACAGCCTCATTGCAGTCACAGAGACATGGTGGGACAGCTGCCATGACTGGAGCACAGCCATGGGGGGCTATGGATTGTTCAGGAAAGACA
>WBNH01010741.1:23795-78626 GCA_013401255.1 Urocolius indicus
GTTTCTTTCCCATATGCACAGCTGCCTTCATAGCTACACTCTAACAAACAACTCGTCCTTGATGATTCTTCAGGCCCACTGTTCACAGTCTGATGCAGCCAAAGTCTGAGCCTGCACCTGAGGCCTGTGTCTGAGACTCATGCAGCTTACAGTCTCATATAACCAAAGTCTGGGTGGGACACATGTCCTTTTTCCTTCAGGTACATTACTACAAGGAAAGGGAGGGTGGAGGCGGGGGGAAGTTCAGAACTGGAGGAATTTACACTGCTGTTAAATATAGGAGTACTTGATGCCTTCCATCACTCAGCTAGGAAGGCCAGTGGTACGGACCCTGCTATGGTACATAAGATGCTGACATTCAAAAATGTTTCTTTCAACAGCTCACTTTACAGACCCCAGAGGATGTGAGGCAGCAGTTTGTTTTAGATTAGTTGTCTGATGAGGGAAAAAATGGGACAGATAGCTGTTAACTGCTGTTGGGCCTGAGCACTTTATAAGCAGCCCATCCACTCCATCTCCCCTTCCAAAACTCTTGGTGTTAACTGTTCCCCTCCATGGTTCCAGGGGAAGAGAGTTGCTTTCTGAGGTTGTGATCTTGCAGGGCTTGCTCCTGTCCAATGAAATGTCACTGAAAAGATCAAGCAAACCTGGGAACATGTGATAAAGACAGTCTGCAGAGGCTGTAACTGGTTGTGTCCTTGACTAAATGACAAATGATTAATGGAGGGTTAAAACCAAGGAGCAAGGAGCACTTTTGCTTCTTCTTTAGCACCACTTGGAAGTTCACCTGCACTAGATTTACTATCAACTACATGACTGTCATCTGAATTCTACTGTTATTCAGAGAGAATGGTGCAGTCTGACAGACATTTCAGTTCCATCCAAATCATTCAAATATTCTGTCATTTTGAGTCTCTGTTGTCTTCACATGAACCTTATCAGCATCAATCTCTTTTCTTTATTCCTCCATCAGGCAGGATTTTTGAAGGAAGCAATAGTTTAAAACAATGATTTTTTCTTCCTTGGTCAGTTTGGTACAGCCTGAAAATGACTAAACTCTATTTTGTGATCCAGGACAGAAATAATAAACAGTGGTATGCTGTGAAAACCATAAATAGACCTAGCAGTATGATTATCTCTAACTGGCCAATATTTCAATGGGCTTGCTTCTGGAAAAAGGGTGGTTAGCTACTGAGATATAGTTTGTGACATTAGCTGGGTCTGGCAATAGTTTCCTGAGCAGTCCTGGGACAATTTTGTTTATTTAGATGGTGATAACTTTTGTCTTAAAGACTTGAAGATGTCTGTTTTTAAGGGTTACTGGTGTTCTTCTCTTTCCTTCATTGCTAGGATGTACGCATGACATAAATTTTACAATTAGCAGCATCATGAGGATGAGTCTGAAAATTCTATTAGCCTCTGCTGGGGCTAGTTAGGAAACAGAAAATCTGTTTATTCGGGCTACATTGCACACATTATCACTGTTGTCAAAATCAGTCTAGTTGATGGCATGCAGGATAGTTTCCCTCATTCCATTCCTTCCCAGAGATTCTGGGCTTTGAAAGGAAATAAGAACTCAGTGAGGATTTATGATGAAAACTCATCAGGCCATTGCTCAGTGGGTGCTAGAGAGAGGCCTTGTTCCAAGGATTCTCCCGTTTTCATTCTGAGCTGGGATGAGGCCTCAGGCTCTAATAAATGTCACTTGAGTCTAATTCTTATGCTGCTAGACATCTATAAGAAAATCAAAGGTACTGGCAGATTACCACAAATTTATTTTCAAGTTTATCACCAGAGAGAGAGTATTCATCCTTTTCTCCCTTGAAACATATTTAGCTGTACTTTACTCAGAATCCAGTAGACAACCTTCCAAGAAATAAGACTTTACAAAAATGTCATCATCCATCAGTACTAGGCCTGCAGTTCAGATACAAAGGTCACCTTTCTTTCTGCATGTTTCCTTTCAGATAGTTGCAATAGGAGAAATCAGACTTCGCATTTCCTTCTTAACATAGAATCAAGTCCAACCACTAACCTCACACTGTCAAGCTCATCACTAAACTATACCATGTCCCTCAGCACCTCATCTATGTATCTTTTAAATATGTCCAGGGATGGTGACTCCATCACCTCCCTGGGCAGCCGTTCCAATGCTTAACAACCCTCTCAGTGAAAAAGTTCTTCCTAATCTCCAATCTAATCTCTCCTGATGCAGTTTGAACTAATTTCCTTGTATTCTGTCATTCATTATTGGAGAGAAAAGATCAACCCCCACCTCACTACAACTCACTTTCAGGCAGTTGTAGAGCATGACCATATTTCCCCTCAGTCTCCTCTTCTCTAGGTTAACCATCCCCAAGTGTCCTCAGACACTCCTCCTAAGATTTGTTCTCCAGACCTTCACCAGCTTTGTTGCCAGTGTCCAGTCTCTGGACATATTCCAGCACCTCAATGTCCTTCTTGTAGTGAGGGGCCCAGAACTGAACACACAATTTGAGACGTGGCCTCACCAGCACTGAGTACAAGGGGACAATCACTTCCTTGGTCCTGCTGGCCACACTATTTCTGATATAGGCCAAGACGCCACTGGCCTTCTTGGCCACCTGGGCACAATGATGACTCACGTTCAGCCAGCTGTAAATTAACATCCCCAGGTCCTTTTCTGCTGGACAGCTTTCCAGACACTCTGCCCCAAACCTGCAGCATTGCACGGGGTTGTTGTGGACCTAGTGAAGGACCCAGCACTTGGCCTTGTTGAACCTTGTACAACTGGCTTCAGTCATCAATCCAGCCTGTCCAGGTCACTCTGAAGAATCTTTTTGTCCACAAGCAGGTCTACATACCTGCTCACCTTGGTGTTATCTGCAAATTTACTGAGAGTGCACTCAATACTCTCATCCAGGTCATTGATAAAGATGTTAAACAGAACAGGCCCCAGTATATCCCTCTGGCCTTTTTAGTGAAGACTGTGGGAATACTTCCAAAATATAAGAAGCTGCTCAATCCACTCAGATGAAGGAACTTGTCTTGTTAAACAAATAAAGGTCTTTGACAAATGTTAGCCTTTGATGGTGTTTAAAAAAAAAAACCTCACAACATATTCAGTCAGGATACACCTCAGAGATGTGGTGTAATGCACATAGAGGAATAGCCCAAATGTTACCTCATTGCAATGCAGTGTGATATGCAAGCGGGGTTTTTCAGGTCATTCAGAAGTTCCTACCTTTCTTCCTTTCAGATCGACTTCATACTTGGTCAAATTGCTGGGAAGCAATCACCTGGGATAACTAGCAATCCTCTTTCCCCTGCTGCCTGCCCATGGCTGGCATTGCTGTGAGAGTGGTGCCTGTCTGGGGACTCTGGGCAGAAGCTTACAGCAGGCAACCTGTATCTTCAGACCCCATACCCTGCATAACCTCACAGACTATTTGCAGGACTGCTGCTACAGAAGAGGCTTTAGTCACTGCAAAAGCCAGACAGTCACACAGGGAATGCAAAGGACACAGGGAGCTGTATAAGTTGAAGTTGGACTTACTGCAGTTCTTTGTCTTGCACTCAAACTCATGTTACTGGGGTATGAATAAAGGCTCTGGCTCTTCTTCCCATGATTTTCCTGTGACTGATAGTCAAGATGCCATTAACTTTTTTAATTAAAAACACTTGATATAAACTATTTCCTCCACATTAAGGTGGCTGCTTCCATAAAGCTCATTGGAATGGAATTGGCTTTGAGATCATAGAATCATAGAATGGTAGGGGTTGGAAGGGACCTTTAGAGATCATCTAGTCCAACCTCCCTGCAGAAGAAGGTTCACCTAGATCAGGTTGCATAGTAACATGTCCAGGCAGGTCTTGAAGACCTCCAAGGAAGGACATTCCACACTCTCCCTGGGCAGCCTATGCCAGGGCTCCCTCACCCTCACAGTGAAACAGGTTTTTCTTACGTTTATGTGGAACTTTTTGTGTTCCCGCTTCATCCCAATACCGCTTGTCCTGTTGCTAGATACAATAGAAAAAAGCGATGTCCCAACCTCCTGACACCCACCCTTTAGATATTTGTAAATGTTAACTTCACCTTTCTGTCAAATCCAAGTGAATTAGCCAATAGGTGGAACGCAAGAAAAAGCCCTGACTGGGAGAGGCACAAGAGCAGGCATCCTGCCACATTTCCTAAGGAAACCATATCAGATTTTTAAGGGAAATAGGAACAACTGAGATATTTGGGTAATGTCTTTACTATTGATTTCTGTTATTTTGACTGCAGTGAACTCGATACTTTTAGGATATTTCTTCATTACACTTTGCAAGACTGAGGTAATTGTCTAAAATCAACAATTAACATGCCACAGAATGCATGTCATTCTTCTTTTTTTGCCTACAACAACATAATGAGTTTAAAGTCAATGTACTGTCTCTCCAGCGCTTTGGTTCCTGAAGAAGTACTGCTCACATTGTACTCATCTCCATGCATTTTTATTCTTTTGTCTTCATTTATGGATTTCTCTTGCTTTCAGTTCTCTAGATACAACCTCTGACAGCAGCAGTTCAACAATTGACACAGTCACTCCTTCAGATTCACTCTTTGACTGCCTGCTACATTTACCACTGTGAGGCTGATGGAGATTTTGCCACCACTGAAGAGATCAGGCCTGTAGAGGCTGCTTAGACTGTGAAATAAACTAGCTTGATAGTAAACTCAGGCTGCACTACAAAATTAAAGAGATTACAGACATCAGTAGGAATAATGCAGACCAGTGAAAGAGGAAAAAGAACTAGTGACCTGACGGAAAAAGGACATGGGACTCTATCATGCATGCATGGAGATGTCCTTCCCTCCTTCAGTTCCTGGTTCTTGTCTTACATCTCTCTTCCTCTTGCGCTCCCTCCCTGATCTCTTCTGTCTGTAAGTACGAGATGATCTTCACTCAAGCAGCAGAGCTACGCTATCAGTGGCTTTGATCTGTGTCAGAGAACCTGAACACTGAGGTCCCTTGCCTGAACTTTTCCCCATTGTCCTCCAGACAAAGACACTGAAGATAAAGTGAATAAATTGTTCTTCAGAGCTGCTCAATGGGCACACAAGGCAGTCAGCCATGGTAGTGCTTAGCAGTCCTTCCATTCTTGAACAGAAATTGAAATAGGAAATGTAATGAGAGATTGAGACTTTTCTCTAGGCTCACCATAATCCCTTTTTAACCAGGAGGCTTGGAGAATCCTTAATTTGCCAGAAAGGTGGATTTCAGCATTTCCCTCCCCTCTGCTGTGAATCTTATGATTCCCAGTATTGCCCTTGACTCAGCACCCAACAAGTCCCTAAGCCCTCAGAACGTGCAGACTGACTGTCCTGTGTGTGGCTGTGTCAGCTCAAAGTGCCTTCCCTGCTGCCCATATCCTGTGCTCACCCTGATGTACTTTATAGAATGGAATTTTCCTTTAAGCAAGGACAAGGAGCCAAATGTTTTGGGAAACACGTTCTAGCGGGTAGAAGAAGGAGGTAATACCTAGGCTATAGTCATAACATTTAGCTTAAGATAGCCATTGATCAAAAGGTTCATGGGCAGGAGCCTGATTACTTTGTGTAAATAATGCATGCCTTGCTTTCCACTGTACTTCCTGAGGAAGAATCAGAGACTGAGAGGATGGAACCTCCTGCCTCCCTACCCCCCGCAAAGTTCCAGAGGCCAGTAAAGATAGCAGGGGAGATCCTGAGGGATTCACTGAGTCACAGCCCACCTAACAAACTCAAATCCCAGACCCAAAAGAAGGCAGTGGAAGTGAACTAAGCATGCACACTCATTTACATGCTGGGCAAAGGACAACTAACCAATCACTAAATAGACTAATGACACATGTGTATCAGAGTATGCTAATGACTTGTGTATATATACAGCATGAGAGGTACTGTTGATGTGCTAGCTTGGTTGATCACCAGCCAGCACCCACCTTTGTACAAATATGCAATAAAGCGATATCTTGACTGTGCAGATGGTTTTATTGCGCAATGGGTATTAAACCCTACTTTATGGGAAAACAACCCTTCGCTCACTGTGCAGGGATCCTGTTTTTGTGGCACCCCACCATGACGGGGACAGGGCAGAAAACAGCCATCTTTGGAGGGTGAGGAGAGCCCAGAAGACAAATGGAGTCTTTGCCTTTTGGAATTCTCACCTCTAATGAGTGTGGGCCAACTTCATGCCAGACCTGGGTCAGCAGGAGGGTGGGAGAAACAAATCCCAGAGCCATGGGGATGGACACAGACATCATCCTCCCTTTTCTTGTGCCACAAGAATGTCACATACAGGTACTAGGTGCCTCTCTGCAGCCCTGAGCACAGCCAGTAGTGAGAGAGCTGTGGGGTTGAATGGGATTGTGGGGTGGGGGGTGACTGAAACTGGGGAGAGGCAGGACATATGAGACTTTGTCCTTGCTGCAGCAGGAACCTTTCCCCATGGACTCACTGGGCTCTGCAAGGGGCAGCAACCCACTTCCTCAAAGTGGCGGAGGAAGAGCTCATTGACATAGTGGTGAGGAGCAGTCTCTCAGGTAAAGAGATCCAAATATGCCTAGTGTTTGCCCCTGCCCAGCAGGGCCTCTTCCTTCCTTGACTCCTCAAAGCCCCTGGGCAAAGAGTGTCTTTGCCTGACAGCTCCTGTGGCATGAAGAACAGCAGGCGGGGATTTCATTACAGGAACCACAGACCTGATCTCTCCAGAGAGCAGCAGATCTCATTGGGTATACTGACTAGAAGTGTTGGTCCACATCTCTCTGTTCATGCAAGACTACAGAGCTTTGTATTCAACTCCTCAGCTCTGAGGAGCAGAACTAGTCCATGGCAGCAAGTGCCAGGAGAGTGTCTTGGACACAGAGGCTCTTCAGAGACAAGTCCAAGGGAAACAGAGCTGCAAGGAGAAGCATTTGTGGGCTTGCAAAGCCAGGGCACAGCTGTGCGGGCACCACAGTGTGCTACAGAGACAATGAAAGCCCAGGCAGGCACCATGCCTAAGGAGAGGGAAGCTATGGGCAGCGGCTATTCAGTTGTGTAGCTTGGTAGCTTGAGTCTGTTAAAGCTCTGCTCAGGCTCCTGAGCCATGTTTCAACACCTCCTAGTTAGAAAGGAAGGGTGGAGCTGAGGTGAGATGGGGACACCTCTGATGGGAGGTGGGACTAGATGATCTTTTGAGGTCACTTCCAATCCTTAAGATTCTGTGATTCTGTGAAAATGCCTCTCCAGTCAGCTGGGTTGGCATAATGCATGCAACAGCAGGCCTGAGAGGTGCACTGTGCAGTATCGGGGAAGGAAGCCCTGCTGGCTCTTGGACCTGAAACCCTGCACAGGCTTTGTCGGGGCTCTGTCTGGGTCAGCCTGTTAATGTTCCAAAAGCTATTTTTACCTGAAGAACCTTGGTTTTGTGAGGACCTGACTTTGCCTACATAGAAAAAGACCATCTCCTTTTCACTCCAATGATTTGCTGTGCCTTTCTTATGGCTCCCAGGGACCTCCCAGAGGCTTAGTGTGCATCCCAGGACTTTCCAGAGCTGGCAGCAGGCAGACAATGGCCTCTCCTCGGGCATTGTCACCCCTGAGGAGCAGCAGTCTCCTAATGTGCCGGGCAGGACTGGACACCTTTGAACATGCTGCTCCCTCCTCAGGGACTTCCAGCACTGACCCAGAAAACATTTCAGCACCCACCTGTCCCATTGTCCTGTCTGGGAAAGCTCTTTACCCTAGTCCATGTGCCAACAGTGCTGGGGATTGGGTAGCAGGGCTGCAAGCAGGGAGAAAGACTGGGTGGGAGGCCAGCCCCTTGCCATATCTGGTGTCCCAGTACAGGGCTAAAGGCTAACATCAGCTGCACAGCCTCAGATCTGACCATGAGGCTCACTGAGACAAAAGAAGCTATGGCATGGCCAGGAGCCAGACCTCCAGCTTGAGAGGAGAGAGATGAGAGTAGGAGACAAGTGACGATCTCTGGTGAAATGAGCTGAGCCTCAGAGCAGAACCTGTGTGGTTGGATGCAGTAGCCCAAGTTACAAGTTCCAGCTTGTAGTAGCCCAAAAGTAGCCCAAGTTACAGCTTCCCTCTCTCCTGCAAGAGAGATGGCTTCGTTTAATTTTCTTTCTTTTTTTATCTCTTAAGGAGCACAAAAGTCTTTCTAGTTACTATGCACAGAAGAGAGTCCTTCCCATGGGCTACAGTTCCTCACAAACTGCTCTGGCATGGGGGCCCTTACAAGGGCAGCTCCTCACCCCCTGCCTCAGCATGGGTCATTGTCATGGGTTTGTGAAGAGCTGCTTTTGCTTGTTAACAAGGGGACGGGGCTGCAGTGCAGACCCAGTAAAGAATTCTCAGACTTTCCAACTGGCTCTTGGGTTCAGACCCACCTCCAGCCTCACTGGGCCAATCTGGCGCCTCTGCCATCACAATTTAAGGATGGGAATTTGAAGTGCTTGGGAAGAGGTGTAGGAGTGGTACAAAATGAAGGCAAACATGTGGACCCCACAGTCAGAGAAGGAGGAAGGAAAGAGGAGCAACAGACCAGAGATTCCTGTGCAACTTGTGGTGAGAACACAACTGTACCCCTGCAGCCCATGGAGGGCAACGGCAGAGCTGAGAGCCACCAGCAGCTCCATGTGAGTGCACGTGGATGGGCGAGAGACTGTGTGAGGAGGTGGCCATGGCACAGGCCGTGCTGGAGGGCTTGCGGGCCGCAGAGCAGCCCCACGCGAGAGGCAGAGAGGAGCTGCAGCCTTTGGGATGAACTCATGTCGGAGCAGCCTGTGCAGGGCTGCTGGGTGTGTGAGGAACCCCGCAGAGGTGCAGGGAAGACTGGTGCAGAGACCATCTACCCTGAGAGGGACAAACAGCAGAAGCCATCAGTAATAGACTGACTGAAACCCACATTCCCTGCCCCCCCCTGAGCTGTTCAGTGAGGGAGGAGATAAAGACACCGGGATCAGGGCTCTGAGCCCAGGAAGAGGGAAGGAGTGGGGAGAAGGTGAGCTTAAAGGGCTGGTTGCAGTCTTCATCATTGGACCACTCTGTGTTTTCTGTTTGTTATGGTTTTGGTTTTATGGTTATATTTTGGTGATGGATCAAACTATTTTCTTGTTTTTTTCCCGCAAGTTAAGTAGTCTTGTCTGTTTCCTCTGGAGACCATAAGCAGCAATTAAGCCCTCAATGTCCTTTGGGAATTCTCAAGTCTTTGGTACTTGAGTCTAATCATGGTCTTTTGTCCCTGGATGGACCTAAACCATACCATTTACCCATGGAGACAATATTCCTTCAGATGCTGACTGCTCCAGCCTGAGTCCATCACAGGGTCACAAGTCCTGACAGCAAACCTGCTCTGGTGTGGGCTCCTCTGTCTCCACAGACTCCCAGGTCCTGCCAGGAATTTGCTCCAGAGTGGACTTTCCACAGAGTCACGGCCTCCTTCAGGCATCCACCCGCTCCAGCGTGGGGTCCTCCACGGGCTGTGAGTGGATCTCTGCTCCCTGGTGGCCTCCATGGACTGCAGGGGCACAGCTGCCTCACCATGGTGCTCACCACAGGTCACAGCGGAATCTTTCTTTCAGGGCCTAAGCTTCCTCCTCCCCGTCCACTGACGTTTGTGTCTGAGGAGATGTTTTCACCATCTCACTCCCTGTTGCTGCTGCAGTTCAGCAACTACACAGCAACTTCTTCCCCTTCTCAAATACGTTATTCACAGAGGTATTACCTCCATCACTAATTTGGCCAGGCCTGGGTCAGCTGCAAGTCCATCTTAAAACTGACTGGCATTAGCCTTGTCAGCTACATGGGAAACTTCTGGCAGCTCTCTGTTTAAAGAAGGCACTCCTGTAGCTCCGCCCCACACTACCTAAAGCCTGGCCCAGGCAAAACCACTATGCCTGTGAAGAAAGGCTGAGTGAGAGTCCTGGGACTGCTCAGCCTGGAGAAGAGAAGGCACAGGGGGACCTCATCCAAGTGTATCACAAGTCAACAGACTGGAGTGAAGAAGACAGAGCCAGGCTCTTTCCAGTGGTCCCTGGTGCAGGACCAGAGGCGATGGCCTCAAAGTGAAAGATGGGAGTGATGTTCCCTCTGAACATCAGAAAATGCCTTTTCACTGGACGTGTGATGGAGCCCTGGCAGAGGTTGCTGTGGAGGGAGGCTGTGGAATCTCCACCTTTGGAGATGCTCTAAAGCCATCTGAACATGGTCCTGCTCCCACTCTTCTTCTGCATGAGCGACCAGAGCGAGAGTGTGGCCAAGGTACTGACTTCAACCCTAAGCTGCACAGTGGGCAAGGGTGTGCTGACCTCACCGGGCTGGCCTGAGTCCCTAGAGGCTTGCCAGCCATCCCTGCTGGTGGTGGAGGCCAGGGCTTTGATCCCCAGACCCTGTCCCACCCTCCCTGTCCGCAGTCTCCCTCATCAATCACTGCCCACCTCTGCAGGCCTCTTGGGAAGCCTTCCTCGTGGCAGCCAAGCTGCTCAAGTGGAAACAGCTCCAGCACCTGACCCAGAGCCAGGAAACCTGGAGAACTGGGGAGTGCTTGGTGAGGACAACTCCCATGCTCCAGGTCCCAGGCTGGTCAAGGGATGCTGCCTGTGTAGCTGTACCTTGCCTGTGCTGCCCTGCAGCCTGCAGCTACGCTCTCCTGCCTGGCTCTCGGGCACAGAGACCCCAAGAGCTCTTCTTCAGGCTCCTCTCCCCTCCCCATCCTCTCCCTCAGGATGCTGAAGGAGACTGCAGCCCATCCAGGCCCTGGCAGATGGGTCTTGGCACCTCCAGACCTGTCTCTTCCTGCAGCTACCCTCCTCCTGGGGCTCCTGGCCGGCAGATGTGAAGGGCTTGAGGTACAAGGGGGACAGGGGCTGCTGGCAGGAGGGACTGGCTGGGGAGGCTCTGTGCCAGCCCTCATGCCCTTATGCTCTCTCCAGCTGGCACAGGAAAGGAAGAGAGTGGAAGAATACCTGGAGCAGGGCCGGCTCATCAGGTCAGCGACTTGGATGAGGGGTCAGAGCGTACACAGCAAGTACACTGATGACACCAAACTGGGAGCACTGGCTAATTCCCCAGAAGGCTGTGCTGCCATTCAGTGGGATCTCGACCGGCTTGGGAGTTGAGCAGAGAGGAACCTCATCAAGTTCATCAGGTTCAACAAGGCTAAATGCAGAGTCCTGCATCTGGGGAGTAGCAACCTCGTTCTCTAGTACAGGCTGGGGATTGGCATGCTGGAGAGCAGCTCTGTGGAGAGAGACCTGGGAGTGCCAGCAATATGCCCTCATTGCCAAGAATGCCAATGGCATCCTGGACTGCATCAAGAAGAATGTGGCCAGTAGGTCAAGGGAGGTTCTCCTTCCTTTCTACTCTGCCCTGGTGAGGCCTCATCTGGAGTCCCATGTCCAGTTGTGGGCTCCTCAGCTCAAGTTCTGGAGAGAGCCCAGTGCAGGGCCACCAAGATGATGAGGGAACAGGAGCATCTTCCTTATGAGGAAAGACTGTGGGAACTGGGGCTGTTTAGTCTAGAAAAGAGGAGACGGAGGGGCGATCTCATTAAAACTTAAAAGTATTTGAAAAGTGAATGTCAAGATAATGGGACATCCCTATTTTCTCTAGTGTCTACTGATAAGAGTAGGAGTAACGGACAAAAGCTGGAACACAAAAAGTTCCATTTAAACATAAGAAAAAGATATTTTACTGTGAGGGTGAGGGAGCCTTGGCACAGGCTTCCCAGGAAGGGTGTGGAGTCTTCTTCTTTGGAGGTTTTCAAAACCCACTTGGACACATTCCTGTATGACCTGATCTAGGCAGACCCGCTTGAACATTCTGTCATTCTGTGATGCAGCGTGTTCTATTCAATTTATTTCACAAGAGACAAGGGTAGGGGAGTGAGTAAATTAAAATGACAATGTTAAACGGGGGCAATGCTTATTCAACTGAAAGACACTACATGCAATTAAGCTCAGAAATATTTTAGTATCTGTTTTGTAATTCTGGTGGAAACAAATTTACATGTTCACTATTTAAAATACACCAGATAGCACAAATCGCTGAAACTAGTTTTATTTGCAATTTTGGTATTACAAAGTGGATTTACCTTATCCAACAGCCAACACCTTCACATGAGCACGGAAAGCGTGCCTTCGTAGCCACAAATTCAAGTGCCCAGACGGTTTCTGCCAGTTCCACAGAAATTCCAGTTCAAATACACTCGCTTGATTTCTCCTAATTCTAGTTAGACAGCCTTTTCTGGAACCAAAGAAAGGTTTTACCTTCCCAGAGTAACTCTGCCCACAGTAAACGAGAAGTCCAAGATAAAGTGAAGTTTTGGCTGGAAAAAAATGACCTGTCCTATATGAATTTGACTTTCCTGGTTGCTATCTCTTTCATGTTAGCTGCACATAAACTGAGATTAAACCGAGATTCCAACCTAGAGGGAACAGAGAAAGGTTCATTGATTCTCCTCCCTTTGCAGTTTCTACCTCTGCTTAGGCTGACACAATCTCCTTCCCAGCTTTTCAAAGACATAAAAGCCTTTTTCGCCCTACTGCTGACTCATCAGTGGTCCACAGAGAAAAATCAGCATGACCTATGCCTTCAGCTGTAGACACTCTGGACAAATCATTCTGTGTAGCCTGCTGGCAGGTTGCAGATTGCATGGTAGGTATGCGTAGCTCTGGATGCCAAGCAGATGTATGCTTTCTGCCAGAGCCCTTCTGAAGATGCATGAAGATCTTCAATGTCCTTTCCTCAAGAAATGATGGGATCTGCTCCATTACTTGGCATGCAATCTGGACACAATGACCAGGAGAAGGAAATCTATTGAATCAGTGTAGATGGGAAACACCATCCACAGCTGTTTACAGGCATGCAGTGGAGCACTCTGCATGAGTGAGAAGTCACTCCCTACATGGCTGACAAAGAAAGCCAATGATCCAGGTAAGGCCAGGTGCTGTCTAACTTATCTGGAACTGGTGCAGGAGCCTAGAGAATCTCACATATTTTTAAGGGGCTTATCCTGTATCGGCAGATGTCATCAGTATTTACTGTGCTCTCTTGATTGTCTCTGCCACTGCCCTTATTCTGCGACACTCAGAACTTGTCAGCCCAGAAAAACCCTTTCTTTTATTGCAAGGAAGGCCAGCAGGGACTTTATCTGGGAAGGAGAACAGCTGCTGTAACAAAAAGAGAAGTATATATTTGGAACAAGGACACAAGAAGGTGTGCCACCCTGCTTACCCTGCTTGCCTTGGCTGCACACTGCTCTCTCCTGCATTAGAGAGTTTATTATTATCTCTTTGTTGTCAGCAGGGACAATTGCCTGCAAATGTCTGCAAACACACCTGCTGCCACAGCAGACAGTTTGGTATCAATGTACTTCCAAGAAAAGGAGAGCTTCAGCAACCATGCCGACACTACTTATTAATCAAGACAAGCCGCCTTCTGTGTGCTGAGGACATGACCTGTTTGTGCTGCAGTCCACCTACCTCCCTTGGCACTGCCCAAGACTAGTGCCTCTCCAGCAGATTCCTGTGCCCACCTCTTACTGATTGAGTTTGTGGCAGAGCTGGTGGCTGGCAGATGCTAAAGTTTTTTGCCCCTTCACAAAAGTGTCTGCTCACAAGACCTTCAAGTTGGGATCTGTGACTTTAGCTGCTCTGGACCAGCTGGAGCAGGTGCTGAAGCACCATTATGCAAATGAATTTTTTCTTTGTCCCTTCGGTAAGCCAGGAGCAGTAGAGCTCACCAGGACAGGTGAGGCAGCAGGTGCATGCATACAACATCACCTTGCTGTTGGTATCCAGACTTCGTCACAAGCCTCACTGAGGATGCCCTGCTTACACCAGTTGCTCTTATTAGCTTCCACAGTGCCTGATGGTGCCCACAGAGCTGACCCTCACTGCTGCACTTGCAGCTGCTGAGTGACACCACAGATAGGTAAAAGCCTTGCCAATTGGGCTGGAGGACAGCAGTGCTTGCAACATACCTGAAGGGGCATTGCCTTGGCATCAGTTCCTTACACTGCTCTTTTCTGCAAGCAAACCTCACAGTTAGCACAGGAGTGTGGTAAGATTATAAAAGCACAAGTGGCCTACTGAGATGTTAATTAAGATGGAAAAAGGTGAAAATCCAAGCTACCAATAAAACAAAACTTCAGCCAGAGAATCTGAGTTATGCCAGGACTGTTTCATGCCCATTTAGCTGGGGCTATGAATTTACTTTTAGATGAGGGTCCTTCCCAAGCCTTATGATGGATGGAAAAGGCCTGAGGCCCCCACACTCCGAGCATCACCTGCTTCCACTTGCTGGCCCACCCTGTATTGCAGCATTTATTTTGGATCTTGGGCAGTATGGGGGCCAGAGAGGATAGCAGCACTGCAGAGGGATCCAGGGCAGTAAAACCAGGGCTAAGGACAGGGAAGGATTGGCTTTACCATGCTTGCCCCTGCCCTTCTCCGGACAAGATTTGGGTGGGTTTTAAACAACTTTTTAGCAGGACAGGTGGTGGTGGTGGGAGATGTTGCCCAGGAAACTTCTTTTTTGGGGAACGAACAATGAACTTCAAGGAACTTCTGATTTTCAGTCAGTTTCTCATAAGAGCTTTGCAGAGAATCATCGTTCTGAGTGAGAAATAAACTGGATTTTAGGAAATACTTTTTTTTTTTTTTTTTTAAATAGGCTGTAAAATATAACAGGAAATAGGTTTATTGACAGTTTTGACAGAGGAAGACATGCTGAACAATACAGCATGTTATTCTGAAAGTAGGTAATGTTCCAAACACCCAAACTAATTTTTCTGGAATAGGCTTGCATGTTGTGAGATACGTAAGTCAAGCTCTTTAAAGCTAGTTTTGGCTAGCAGTATCTCATAGTCACAAAGGATCACGGCAATCACTTACTTAAGAAAATGAGATACCAAATTAGCAAGTCATTGCTGTAGGAGGCAAATCCTGACCAGCAATATGGCACAGTAGCAGGCAGGCAGTACCTGGTGACAAGAATAGGTCCTGACCTCAGAGTCTTAGAAAATTTAGTTTCCCTTTTCATTCATCCTAGCTAAGTACCAAGGATAGGAAATTCTTTGGGAGAGTGCAGTGATTTGTTTCATCACCATCAAAATGAAAGAGTGCACAAAACCATTTCTTCATTTTACAATACAATTAAACTGGGCTGCAGAGAGACAGGAAGGAAAACAATCTATTAACTATCCTTTCAGTTGTAAACTGACAATTTTATTATCAGTTCACCTCATAGTCCTCCCCTCTTGCCCTGCTCTCTGGTATGCTCAAAGTACAGTAAGTTAGTCCAGTAAGACACTGCACACAAACACATCCTGACACCCACCTCCTTCCCTGCCTTAGGCAGCAAGCCAGCTCTGCTCTTCATCCCAGCTGCACACAATCCTCCATTAAGGAGCAACCAACATATGCTATTTCATACCTTTATGGCAGCAGTTAGGGAAAGTTGCAGTGGAGGGATGGTATTTACTCTTTGCTGCTGAGGGACAGGTGAGAAGTGGTAGCAGGCAGCTAAAGCTTTGTGGGACACCTCTTGTTCATTCAAAAATCCTTGTTAATCTGTAGCCTAAACATCCAACTTTATGGTCTTTAACATAAGGGATGCTGGAAACTTCTCTGCCTAATGACCCTCACATTTAGCATGCAACAAATGGTTTGGTTTGGGTTTCAAGCCTTAGAGACAATACTGTAGATCACTAGTACTTCACCACACTGCTCAGAAGACCCCTTGCCCAAAACAAATGCATGCTATTCAAACTGTGATGAGGAAATTTGCATAAATAGATATGAAACAAATATTAAAATTTCTCTTTAGGGCTACAATCTGTAGTCTGACTCTCTGTATCCTTTGCAAGTATCTGGCACAAATATCTAATGTCTGTGAGAGATGTGTTGACAGGAAGGGAATTCCTTGTTCTAAAGGGAGAGTCTGAAGTCTTTCCAGGGGAGGAATCAAATACTAAAGTTTTAACAACACGTCACATTTCTCCTTTATTTGTCAATAAACATTCCAAATATAACTACTTGTTAATGAAAAAGTAATAGTATATAGGGTTATTTTTTTTTCAGGCTCTACAGAGAAGGCAGTGAAGTACTTGCTCATAAAAGGGGAAAAATGCAGCAAGGAAACTTCACATCATTCACCCAGGCAGGATTGCAGAGGATATTTAATATATTTTTCTCCTTTCCTTGCTCATGCTAGTCATATACTATCAAAGCCTGCTGTGGTGATGAAGAATTTTAAATCCTTTACTTCCTTCCAAAAGTGGCTTGAAGTTGAGTCAAGGATCCAACATTACCAACCAATAAGGTAAGATACCACACAGAGCACAGCTGTTGTATGTGCCTGTGCATGCATATTAACTTATCAAAGCCTAAAAGTCTTTCAAACCCTCCATCTCCAACCTAAATTTCAAAGCATCCCACATGAGCCACTGTGACTTGCAGCATACATCAACTTTGATTTTTGTAGGATGTGTCCAACTTAGTATTTTTTTTTCCCATTTGGCAGGCAAGAATATCTTGGGATAATCACCATTTCCAGTTCTCAGTCTTACCAATTTGTTCTCAATCTAAAATTTTAAAGCTCTGGTGTGGTTAAAGATGAATGAAAATTCTCTGTCCTGAGCTCACACCTTTGGGGTTGGCACAATGCCTCATAAAAAAATTGTATTGATTCACATTGGAGAATGACTTCCTGGGGCTGTTGAGGGAGAAATACTAAACAATCCTGTCTATTGCAACCTTTTTTAACATGTGAAGATGGAAATTTTGGTTTATTATGGGAAATTTTAAACATTTTCTTTTGCTGTGATTTATTAAAGATCTTTCATTTAAAAGTATCATTCATACAATGATGGACCAAAAAAAGAGCCAAAAATCCCATCTGGTGAGGGTGACAGACTGTGCAGCCTGAAGATTAAATGAGATGTCAAACTGAATGGCATTCAAAACAACCTGTGAGCAAAGGAGTCAGTAAAGAAATGTCAGGGAACTTGGCCCAATTGGGATCATGGGGTGTCAGACATGGGCAGCTCCAGGAAGCTGTTGTCTGGTGGATTCACATTGGGCTGTAGATGAAAAATTCTTGTTTAACTAAATTTTAAGCTCACCAGAACATGAGCATTTTCTTTATTCTGTGTACACAAAGCAGGCAGCACAGTGACGTGATGTCCTGGTTTCAGCTGGGATGGAGAGAATTTTCTTCCTACTAGCTGCTGCAGGGCTGTGTTTTGGATTTGTTTTGGATTTGGATTGGTCTCAGAGCTGAGACCAATGTTAACACAGGAAAGTTCCGTTTATTGCTGAGCAAATGCTTACACAGCCTCAAGGCCTTTTCTGCTCCTCACACTGCCCTGCCAGAGAGTAGGCTTTGGGGTGCACAAGAAGATGGGAGGGAACATGGCCAGGACAGCTGACCCCAACTAGCCAAAGGGCTATTCCATATTGTAGAACATCATGCCCAGTACATAAATCGAGGGCAGATGGTAGAAAGGAGCAGATTGCTGGTTGTGCATTGGTCAGCAGGTGGTGAGCCATTGCATTAAGCAGCATGTGTATTTGTTTTTTTTTCCCCTTGGATTTTATTTCTCTCTCTCCCTCTCTTTTAATTCCTATAATTAATACGATAATAATATTGTTTATGTTATTAGACTGTTTTTATCGCAACCCTCAAGATTCCCTCTTGTTTTTTTTTCATGATCCTCCATCCTACTGGGGTAAGTGGGTGAGCGAGCCTGCTGCTTATTGCTGCCCGGGGTCAAACCAACAGATGGCAAGAGGCAGTTAGTGCTGCTTGAATACTTATAGTGAAGAGGAGCATTGTAGATGATCACTCAACTCAGAGCAGGTAATTAAAATACTATTTTCAGAGACATAGCAAGTCCAAGTCAACTCAGACAGAAGATAATGAGCAAAACGACACACTATTAAGTCTTTTTATTAGTATTTACTGTCGTTATTCACACTTAGAACCAACTCAGTTACAGAAAGTGATTTATATGAAGAGTTCTGTACTGATACCATAAGGTGAGAAAGTGTACACACCACAGTGAAACATTCTGTAGACACGGTGAAGTAGGACCTCTGATAGAAGGGATTATTTCCGAGAGCCTATGTACAAATAAAGGTAACTTTCATACTATTTGCAAACTTCTATTCACATAAAATGCTGATTCAGAGATACGAGAGAGTCATCTAGTAAACAATGATCCATACATATAAACACATGAGAAAACCTGGAATTTTCTGGGGGTTGCCTGGAAGGGCTTCCATGGCAATGTATTTTGTTTTTTAAAGTTTGAAATGAGTAAGATGGAGGACTACTTCTTCAGACTTTTCTTACAGTAAGTTGAAAATGAGAGATGAAAGAGTACGAACACTACAGAGTGCAACAAACAAGCTAAAAAGGCTTTATTACAAAAATAGCATCTGATTGTCAGTTATAACACGCTAGTATTACTTTCACATGACAATACATGTGAAAAGTCTGATCTTGCTATCCTCAGCGACAAAAACAATTTTTGCTCATGTGAGTAAGCTCCCCAGAATCAAAAATGCAAAATTAAAACTGTGCAACAGAGATCTTGGTAACAGAAATGAACATGAAACCAAGTGAAATCCCTTAGGTGTTACTTAATTTGGATGGGGAACTAAAAGAAATTTGGATAGCCTGACCCTGAAAACTTTTTAACCCTTCTGTAAAACAGATGTAACAGAAGTAATAGCTAAAAAACTTACTAAAATATGAGGAGCTTTCTTAACAGTGATGTCAGTGGGAGAAAGCATTGGAGTAACGATGATTTAATTGCTTCATTGGGCCTGACTCTGCAAGCACTCCATTCCTTCTTCTGGGGTGAACAAGGATAGCAGGATTCAGCCCCTGCTGCAAAGGCAGTTTGCAGCATTTTGTACAGTCTCACAGGGAAGATTAAGAGTATGAACAAACTCCCCGACTTACTAACAGCTTCACTAAGGCAAAACCAGATCCTGCTTTACTGTATATTTATTTGACGGTATTTTACATTGTACCTTAAACAGAGACATGAAATGGATTTTTTACTTTAAAATTAACAATCCCCTTATTTAGAAACCCCATACTAGTTTTCTGGGTTTTTTTTTTTATGGCTTCTTTTTGCATTAAGACAACTATGTGACATAAAATAAAAGTAAAAAGAAAAAAGTAAAGTGCAAGAACTTTAAAAACACATACAAATTTCATTGTTGGAGTTGGTTTTGTGTTTGAAGAGCTATGAATGTACAGTTCATTTTACCAATCCTCTTCTTACTCAGTCTTGTCCTGGGCCACCTCCAGCTCACAGAGGAACCATGTGGCCAGTTGTGTGTCTGGTCTGCTCATGCTCCAAGTGGTTACATGGCTTCCAGGACGGGGCTGACCTGTGTTTGGCTGACTGGGAGCATGGGCTCATTGTCACGCTAATGTGATTACATGACTTTTGGAGAAGACATGGCTGATGTCCAGCCACACAGGAGCATGAGTAGGGTAATGTGCGAACTAGCTGCACCCATCCAGGCAGACAAGCCCTGAGATGTCATACTAGATGACAACTAGAAACACGCATTTGATCTACAGGATGACTTGTCTGGGCCACAGGGCTGTGATCCGTATACAACTTCTCTATCTGATGGGTTCACTCATGGGCATAACTGCAATCTGGAAGTTAGTCTCCCCAGTCCTGATGGAAATGGCCACATCTCAACACCGTTATTCCTACAGCTGACATCAGCACATCCAAGAAGGACCATTTTAACACCAACCAGGAATGAAACTCACATCTGTGAAGGGCTACAGCAGGACTCTTCTCCACATTTTTGAGTGCAAACTATTCCCTTTTCTAATCTCATAATCACCTCTGCAGACATGTTTCCAGCTCTGTTTCCACCTCTGTCACATGTTTACATCTGCAAATTCTTGCAACAAACTTTCCAGGAACAGCAGGAAAACAAGAATCACCTGATCAAAGGAACTAACCACAGCTCTTCCTCAGTCATGTCATGGTTATTTACAAGAGGTAAAATGGCTTCCAAGAATACAAGCAAATGCTTTTTTTTTTTTTTTTTCCTCTTTTTACATAGCTCCCAGGATAACTGTGTTTGTTACGCAAGTGCATTTATGAAATATGGGATCCTAAGACAAAAATCCGTACCTTGCCCAAGTTAACAGCAGAAATCTTTTGGATTTCAGTGGGCCAGTTGTTGGAGAAGGACTTATTTCTTTCTTATAAATGAAATTAATCCATCTGTTAAAGACTCAGGTTTAACTCGGAATATAAGTTATATGGACCACAAGATGCTATTTTAAAGAACTACTGCTGAAAGAATAATTAAAAAACATTGTATATCCCCTTTTTTTTTCTCTGCAAAATATGTAATGAATTAAAAGACAACTAGAGAAATAATCCCTTAAAAAACACCTAAACATTAAGTATATTTCTAAGCATCTATTTTTTTACAGTACTTGGAGTAGCCACACATTTAGCCTACTGCTTTGTGGACCTTCATATCCACACACAACAGTACCATGAGTGACAGTGACCATAAATTACTTCAGAGTAGTGTATGTGGAAATTACATGGTAGGTTTGTAGCCATTACAACATTAAATAACATCTAGATAAGCTTCTTTGTCACTCACTGTGCTTTACGCTTCATGAAGATTATGCACAGCCACATCAATTGTACAAATAAGCAGAGGCATATAGACACAGAAAGCCTGTCAGCACTACAAGAGAGCACTAGCTTTCAGTGAAATAGTGAATTTAAAATACACAGAGCTTTGCTGAAAGGTTTTTCCACATCTACGTACAGTTCTTGAGGAGATTGTCCACATAGCACTCTTCTAATCACACTTTTCTAGCATTCACTCTACAGACTCTACTGTAGACTATGGTGGCTTCAGTAGCGGGAAGCTGGCTTTATTTCTCTCCCTCCCCCTCTCTGCTTCCTGTCTGTCTTTAGTGGAAAACAGCAAATATTTGTAGGACTCCATGGTATCTTGTACTGGTGGGGCCTATTCTCTTCTTTAGTTCCAATAAAGTTCATGCAGAAGATCTTCAAAATGGGTTACAATCTGATCCATAATCCTACTCAAATGCTACTGGAAATCCCTTCTAAAAACCAGGTCCAACCTCGGTTCTGGTCAAGTGTGACAGTGCCACAGAGATTTGGCTACTTAACCTGAAGTGGTATTCTCATGTTACTCAGTGTGTTGCCAACTTTGTCCAGAAAACACTAAGTTAAAACAGAGTCTTGATCATAGCATCAATTCCCATATTAATTATTCATTTATGCTTCATAAGGATTATGCAGACATCAGCATCAAATGAATGAATAAGTGAGCGTGGGCATAGTGGCAGGTGGAAGAGGCTTCAGTGCTGACTGACCAGCTTGCTGTAGAATTCAGGTGGTTTGTGGGACCAGATTCCTAGTGAAGTAATTCACAACTTTGAAGAAAATAGAAATTTAGTTTTGGCTTCTAAGTGTACAATGTTGAGAAACATCCATGGATCCCACATGGAAACAGCCATGAACAACCAGAAACACTTCATGCTGGGAAGTTTGCTGCCCTGTAAAGCAGGAGTGTGGTAATAAGTGGTGTTCATTTTCTGCAGCGTTGAGCCAGGACAGCTTCTGCGTATCCAGTCACCGGGGTGCAGCAGCTCTCGCAGTCCTCTCAGTGTTCCAGTTTAAGATTTTCAAACTCCTTCTGCATAGGATGAAGACCAATGTTTCTCTCCCCATCCCACTCCTTTCTCTACTAGCACAACTGTTGCCTTAAAATCAAAGAGCACATCAGTGTACAAGTATGCTGAAACAATTTCCTCTGGCACTGATGCAGAAGGTTGTCTTAGAAAGTACAAGATGCTTTCAGAGCTTGCACTACATCACTGAAATCTCTCCTATTACCTCTGGAGCTGAGCTGCCACTGACCACACTGTTATTCAGTCATTGGATAATGATCTGCCCAGCAGTTGCAAGGCAGTGGAAGCCATGAGGTGTCTCATTCCTGAAGAGAAACAGTTACATTTAATACCTTCCAAGACGAAGATGTTGGTAGGGGCAAGCAGACACAGCAAATAAATGAGTCAGATATATTTCAAGACAGTACACAAATGCCAGTACAAGATAGCAGCCCTTAGCCCTACACATGTAAGACTTCCTACAAGCTATTGATGCCAGATTTGGATTGAAACATTCCCAGTGTGTAAGGCTTTCTTTACTCCCTATCTGCCCTCAGTGGTGCAACAGTCTCTGCTGCTGCTTGACCTCACTTCACAGAGAGCACCAGAGTACTCTTACAGCCCTCAAGGTCAGGCAGGGCTTTTCCTTTTCTGGCTGTGGGAGTCATACCATGCTGGCCATGAAGTGATAAAGAGAACTTAAAAAAAAAAAAAAAAAAAAAAAGGGAAACCAAAAGGAGTATTGCACTGAGAAGAGATCAGACTGTTGCCCATTTATGGTTTGTTGATGTGAATTGTCAGACCAGTGAATCTGGGCATCTTTGCGTATTCTAAGCGCCCACATAGAATCATAGAATGGTAGGGTTGGAAGGGACCTTTAGAGATCATCTAGTCCAACTACCCTGCAGAAGAAGGTCAATCTAGATCAGGTCACACAGGAACATGTCCAGGCAGGTCTTGAAGACCTCTGAGGAAGGTGACTCCACAACCTCTCTGGGCAGCCTGTTCCACTGCTCCGTCACATACATGGATCTATCACTATTCTTGCACATGCCTTTTTAGATAAGCTCTTATTCTGCTCACTTGCGAAAGAATTGCCTGTTTTGAGGACTGTAACAGAACTAAAAGCATTTGGTGACTCCTCTAAGACAGATAACACTGTGGTATCAGCTTTGTATTTTGGGACGCCTGTTTCATTGGAGCTCAGAATTTGCAAGATCGCTGTTCTTACCATTAGAGGGCACTGTAGCTACGTACCTATCTATCTTCACACTGCCTTCATCCGCAGAGACAAACGTTAGGAGATGGGCGGCGCTAACGTTAAGATAGGATCTTAAATACATAATTTTTTGCTCACAACCAGAGAAGCTCACACTTAAAAAGCAGAAGAGATATTGCAAACGCACAGTTAAGAGCAAATACCGATTCTGAATGTAGCTAGCATTTAATACCTTAGGAAAAGACAGTTTTCTTGCTTTTGTACATCAGCATCTCACTTTTTTCTTCATGATACCACATAATATTAACATTTTAGTAATTTTTAATATGTATATTTTATTGTTTTCTCGACCGTTGTTTTCTGTCAAGTCTGTACTTTCTAATCAGATATTGTTATATACAAACACAGAACAGGAAAACAGTAAAGGAAAAAGGGGACGAGTGAGAAGCAAACAGCATGGTACACAGAAAAACAGATAAGACAAAATGTGCTGAGCCTTCTGTTACACTGCTGTGAGCATGGCATTGCCATTGTGAGCACAATACAAATACAAAACAATGCTGAAAAAGGTCACAGAAATGCACTGAAATTTCATGAACCCTAACTGCACAAAAGATTTGAACAAACAAATGATGATTATCTGAAATAGTATCTTAATGCCCATTCCAGTCCTCCCATACACATACACACTTTCTTTTTTTGGTTTTGTTTTGTTGTGGGTTTTTTTTTGTTATTGTTGTTAATCATGCAAACTACAGGAAAAATGAACACTTTGTTGCTCTATTTTTTTGTTGTAGGTTTGGACCCTCTCCTGGAAACTTACAAAAATAAAATTACATTTTCACTCCTTCCTGGGCTTCTTCAGACATTCAAACTTCCAGCAATACTGGAAAATTTTCATGTAGGTTTCCTACAGCTCCACTGTATTTAAATTGTTAGTTTCTCCTACCTAGTTTCAAGATTTATAAGAGCAAATATGAACTGCCCCAGCTTTGTGCATCAGCTGGAGATCTCTTCCAGCCATGTCTATATGTAGCTGTGAAGGTCTTTACACTCCAAGTAATACCGAAAGTTAGCTTGTAAAATACATATCCACTTCAGCAATTAGGCTGCCACTTTATATCTACTTGTATTTTCTGTATGAAATACTATGCATAAGCAAAGTAGCCTTTTTCTTCTGGCATGAAAAGGCAAACACAAAATGATAACAGCATCTGAAAGCCATTGGTACTGCTGTTGATATTGCTGCATTAGAAAAAACGGTGTGTTCACATAATAGTTGTATGATGTCTCTGCATGCCTCATTGCTATTAGAGAAGAAAGAGTATCCCCATTCTGGTCTTTGCATGTGAATGCAATGAAAATCTGCACCAGTCACAAAATGTCCAGGCAGTGTGGCCCCTTCAGCACCAGAGTCAGAGTTTCTGGAATCTGAAGAGTTTTGCAAGATGTAATAAACCACCATTTATATCCTGCTGATTGCCTTTACAGAGCTGTGATGCAGAGGATCAAAAATCTGATTAACTCCCTGGCTTTGCTGAAATCACATAATATAAATTCACTTAAATGAAGAGATGTGCAAGCTCTTCCCTGTCTGTGACTCATGCACCTGTTGTAAGCTTTCCACTCATCAGTTTAATCAGATTATCAGAAAAATCCCGTAGCAGGGCGTGTGTGGGGGTGCTGCCTCTACAAAGTCAATCTTAGCATTCTCCTTTGAAAATGAGAGCTCCAAGAACTGAGCATGCTATGTGTTTGTTGTTATTACTACAGAGAAGTCTGTGGGTATGTACCATAGGCATAAGAGAAGCAGTAGCTTTTGTGGTACTTGTGCATGCACGGCATCTTCAGAAAGGAGAGTGGCAAAGATGGTCTGCAGCAGACAAAGAAAATTTCAGCACAGTTGGACTCAGCCCTTCACATGTGACTGCACTGTCCAGCAGTGGTGATTTGTCAGCTCTGAGGTCCACTGTTTGTATCCTTTTCTTTTCTTTTCTTTTCTTTTCTTTTCTTTTCTTTTCTTTTCTTTTCTTNTCCTTTTCCTTTTCCTTTTCCTTTTCCTTTTCCTTTTCCTTTTCCTTTTCCTTTTCCTTTTCCTTTTCCTTTTTTTCTAAACTTGAGGGAAAGGAAATTTACAAATCCATGGGTTATTCTCACAGAAGCTTTCTGTAGTGGTTTTTTGCTGTCTCATTTTGATACTTTTTTTTTTTTTTCCTTTTAAATAAATATAGTTGTTTAGATTGCTTTCTGGAGAAATTGCACTTTCCACTAGATGGAGACAGGACACTGGATCACTTTGTCCTCCAGGAGGACGCTGATAATCAGGAACACAAAATAGAGTCCAAACATGAGAAAGCCCAGGATTTTATTCATTCTCCACTTGCAGAAAGCGATGGACAGGATGACAAAGAGCAGCATGATGAAGAGGAGGACAATGGCACAGAACAGACCGTTGCTGCTGACTGTCACTGGGGCAAAGCTTTTAATCACAGCATACAGGAGCCATGGAAGAGGAAGGCTGTTAAGAAACAGAAAAAGATATTGGAAACATTTCAGAGGTGCAGAAAGGGGCACAAAATACAGCCAGAGGATTCCTGCATAAAGTGAAGCAGAAAGACTTCCAGCTCTTTTAATATTTACCCAGCTCTATCAGCTTGCTTGTGTTTTTTTGGGAGAACACATGGGAATTAGGGTCCCCACTCACTCTTTCACCATCTACACTGGAATTACATTTCCCTTGGCTGACAAATCACCTGGCATTCTGTCTGTGAGCAGGAAGACCCCTTACTGTTGTTTCTGGATTTCAGACCATCTGTGGAAGAATTTGCTGCCACTCTCTTTCCAAGAGCCTGTATGACAGGAGAACAGGTCACATAAAGACATGTCCTTGCCACGAAGGACCAGCACTCTGAAAGGCACTCGCCCCAAATATTGTCCCTCCAAAAGCATTGATCCACTTTTGTTCTATAAACTTGTGTTAAAATTTGAACTTTAACTGCACTCCAGCTTAATTGCGATTTCTGTATTTGCTGTCATTGTGTTTCTCATCTCTGATGCCACAGAGTGAGGCAACATCCCTGTGGAAGATGTCAAGCTGAAATAAATATTTAAGCCACTGATCAGAGCTTAGCAGGCTTAGCAAGTATGAGGAGAGTTGTCAGAAGCTCACATCATTTAAGCTTTGAATAAGCAGCTCAAATGAGAATACTTTATTATAACTTCAGTACTAACTACACCAGCGTACAGCTCAACTGTGCCATTTTTGTTGTAAATATAACAGGTCTAGCAGGCTGGTACAGGAAAACATTTCCACTGGTAGGAAGAAAAAAATTTTTACAAAAGCACTGCAAAAGAGAAAATTTTTGTAATGCACCCCAAGTGCTCTAAGTTGACATTGTAGGGAGTAATGTTTTCATATATTTTGCAGGTCTGCTGCTTACTGACGTTATTTCAAGCACTTCATGCTTCTGGATTGGTAGAAAAAAAAGTGTCCTAGTTTTTCTGCTGAGGTATTGCCATTAGCTAACACACAGATTAAAATAATCATTTATTATCTGCTATTTAACTTGTGCCTGTGTAGTTACTGGTATATTTTTGGAAGCACAAACCATGATCTGCTGATGACTAGGCTGTTTGGGATTTCGACCATGACTAGATCTTCTGCATGAGTGATCACCAGAAACAGCTAAAGCTAGAGAAACTGAGACTATGGACATGATTCTCCATGCCTCTGTCCTGTGTTGTAGATGGGAATATGGGAATAAAGACAGAGTCTGTCTGTATATTTCCTGCATGTTTTTGAAACAGTGAGGCATAGATTACAACCTGGACCTGACCTAGCTTGGACTCAAAAGGTCATAAAGGAATTTTGAATTCCAGCCGCATGCCACACATCATTATCCTAGAGCTGCTGTGAAGCAGTAAAGCGTAAATAGCACAGTTCTGCACAACTTTATGCTGCTTCACATTGTCAGAGCTATACAAAGGGTTCTTTGTTTTAATAGAGAATTGGTTTGTTATTTGGGACTTGACAAGTGTATAAAAAAAAATCACATCAGCCACAGCCTAAACGAGTTACACAAGACGACATTTTGTTTATATTACAGCAAATATGTTCAATACTGCAGAGGCAATGAATTGCTCCTGATCATCCTTTATAAAGAAATCTCTAGTATAAGCACATAAGCAAACAACAGCAACTTGATAAAATCATAAGAAGCCTCAGAAACTCACTCTTTGAACAATGCTCTTGAATCCTTTTTAAAGTGCAATTCACTTGCCTAGGCAGATCTTCAGTGTATCAAAGAGAGAATTAGGCAACAAACGTGTTGCCTTCTTTTTAATCATAAAAAATGGCATAAAAATGTTGTTGGCAACACGTTGGCAAAACCACAGCAACAAGCTAAGAACACAGGATGCTTTAAAACAGGCAAATTTTCTTGATGTAGGACTTACCCCACTGTAATGTCAAATATGTTGCTCCCAACAGAACTGGATACAGCCATGTCCCCCAGACCTTTGCGTGCTACAATAACACTGGTAATAAGGTCAGGAATGGATGTGCCAGCAGCTAGAATAGTCAGACCCATGATTTCTTCACTAATACCGATTGTTTCTCCAACCTTTAAGAGTTTAAACAAAAATACAAAAAAAGATCATATGGTGAAGAAGTGCTTTTGTTGTTAACTTGTTTAACCTGGAATACTATCACGGAACTTGCTAACTAGCTTGGAGAATATAGGCAAGATTGCAAAATTACTTGTTTCCACAGATTTCCATATGTTTCAGGAGTAAGGTAAGACTGTCAAATAGAACCAGCAGGTATCAACAAGCAGTTGATGATGGCTCTGATGTTATGGGAATGATCGAGCCCTGTGATCAGGACAAGCACAGCTCTCTGAACCACTTTCCATTTATTGAGTAGTACTTTACTTCATCCAGGGTTGTAGCTCCTAAAATAAAGGAGCTACTGCTACTCAGCATGAGATAGACAATGGACTCCAATTCTAAACAATCTCTCAGAGTGCAAAAGACAATTCAGAGCTTGCATTTTGTACCAGTATCACCACCTTACCTGATGTGCCCACCAGACCATTAAGTAAGAAAAAAATGCAATCCAGCTGATAGAGCCAAAAAATGTGATAGGAAAAAATTTTCTTGACCTCTGAAACAGAAACAAAGAGAAACAGTGAATACTTATGTTGGAGGCTGTACTCTTACTTGCTTCTCAAAATGGGAGTGGTGTCTCATCTTTTCTGGTCACCTCTTCTGGCCAATTATTCTGATCATCATCAGATGATCAAAATAAATCACAGAATCATAGAATCTTACGAGATGTAAGTTGTCAAGAAAATGGGTTGTCAAATGTCAAGGATGGTAAGAAATTGACTCCCTACAGTGGTACACACTTGCCTATGTTCATCCAACTGCTTCAGTTGTAAAATAACACCTAACAACTTGTATGATGAAGGGCAAGTTTTAGACTGTCATTTGTATCGTACTCTAAATGCCACAGTGTGCATATATGTTTAGCTAAACAGTGGTTTGACTTCTAAATTTATTGATAACTTCATGCCTATTCACAAAGAACATTTTCAAATTGCTAGAACAGTTATCCCTACCTTTCATTCACACATCAACAGCTTTGTGCCATATTCTGTTACATAGCTAGATCTGTGTAACAAGAAGAGATCAACTTAACTACTAAAGGAAGGAAACATGACAATAGTAGTGTACTAGGCAATCATTGCCTAAATCAAATCAGTGTCTAAAATTAAATTTGTATTGTGAAGGAATGCTACCAGTCTTGAATGAAAGCACAATCTTTATGGTCATTGACCTGAACACAGATCCTCACCACAGATGACTTCTGATACAACACTAGCATAGTCCTACCATTTTTCATGAATGACCATGAGGGCTGTTTGTGGAAATAAGTTTGAATACTTGTTCTAGCTGCTACTCAGTCCTGCACTACCTGTTCCTGTTAAGTACTTGCTAAATCCTCTTCCACTTTTTGCTCTGCAAAGGCTTCCATAATTTTTGGGCAGTGCACTGTGAGTGCACCCTTCTCCAGTACAGAACATGCCCCTGTTGCACCAGGACACCCATTCATTAGCCTGTGGGTCTTTCCTAGGTGTTGTGGGAGCAAACAGCATCACAAGGTTTTCCCTGAAATACAGTTTTTTTTGAGAAAAATATAATATTTGGATTTTGTCAATTCAGCTTGCTCAAGCCATGATAAATCCCTTTTTTTTTCAGAGAGATCATGGAGTTATTCAGACACTTTTTCTTCTATAACAGATACAAGAGTATTTATATAGGAGAGCCTCAAGTTTAGAAACCAGCATGGGTGGTTGTGGACTAAGAGGTGCCCAGAGAACTGGCTGGCCATTAGTGCTGGTCATGCAGGAATGACCCTGTCCTTTAGTCAGCTGAACCACAAAAGAGCAAGGCTGGTCTGCAGCTCATTGAAATTGTGTACTCTCTTTCTGCTGATGTAAATGGAATGAGATCAGGTCATTACTGATAGGAAAAAGATAAAGTCAGCAATAGCAATTGCACACACTCATCTACGAAACAGAAAATTAGAAGGTCCATGTCTGCTCTAGCAGCGGGTGCGACTGTAGACTGTACTACAGAACAGTCATTTCCTGTGGGCACTTTGCATAATGCTAAACATCCTCCTGAGAACTGAGCTCCTGAACGTTCACTAACATGACCTATACAACTCCACAATCGGATATGTATAGGAACACACATTAAAGACAGTACAGACTTAACAACGATCCCATTCTCCCTATATAAATAAAGAACTGAACTGCTGTGGAGCAAGAAATTTTTTTCCAGAAGGTGTTTTAAATGAATTATCTCTAAATACAGGCATAAATAGACACAATGGCACTTGGAAACATTCTTCTCCTATAAATTCTGTTACTGTCACAAGCAGTAACAGAACTACCCAGGGTACTTTGCTTGATATGCTTCTAACTGCTTCTTAACTCTTTACAGAGCAAATAGAGTTATTTTCTCAAAATACAGTTCTAAACTTTTATAAAATCAGAAAATCTGGTAATGATCTTCTGACGTTTAAGCCTACTCAGATGGACTTTTCAATTTTGAAATCAAAACTTTACATGCATGGAGGGACACAGGACCTTAGGCTGAAAAGGAACACAATTTAAAAGAAGCAGAAGGCTGTTAAAATAGCGATCTGACACCAGTAATAGTAGAATTGAGTCCAGATGGGATAAATGAATCTAAATAGTGACTTCCTTTTTTAAAACTAAACAGTTAGCACTTCTCTTTCACAATTCTTAGCAGCCAACTCTTTCAACAATTTTTTTTTGTCTTTCTTATAAAAAAAACTGTGATTTTCTGGCAACACATATGGTGAATGAGATGATGAAGCAATAAGCTTGTTGCAGCTGTCCACAAAATCTACATAGAGCACCTTATAGCACATGCAATTTGAATAATCACTATACAGCACTCAAGATATAAGCATACATTGGCTTACACAAAACTAATACAGCAAGAGTAGTTCTAGGCAGTAATAGCTCTTTGTCAATGCAATTATATATAGCAAACGGTTCTTGCAAAATAATGAGACATTGCCTATCTGAGTCAGACACTCACAGAATTCAGATGGCTAAGAAGTAAGAGTCGGTAAGTTTGAAGCACTTGTATTCCCAGCCTGCCTTAGCCAATCCTCTCCCAGTAAAATTAACTGAGCAGCAGGCTAAGAGTAATGTAATGAGTTTAACAGTTTTTAAAAGGGGGAACATTTAAACTGAAAAAGGGCAAATGTAAAGCTGGTACATATTATAGGTGATGAAATCAAGAATGGACTCTGCAGATGCTGCTATATAATTTGCATATAGATTAAATTTGTAAAAAGCAGTAATGAGAATGCTGACTCCTTTTTGGATATTGGATTTTATTTCCAGAGCATAATAATAATCATACTTATTTTGTTACTATTGACAGCATTCTTTTAAGATTTATCTCATTGCAACTCCCTAGCTCTTGGAAATACAGAGAGCTGCCAATTCCAACTCTAGAAGAGTTAGTCAGAGACAGCAGACAGTAAAACTTCTCTCCACCTTTTCTGGTAGCTGTTGTGATGGTTGCCTTGTAAAGACAGAAAGCCCAGTTTATTACCAGTTGGCTCTGTCGTGGTCATAGTAACAGACAAATGAGAAAAGCCATGGATCATTCAGTTCATTTGTTATTTTCTTTTAACAAAAGAGAAAGAATTTGGTAGTTTTGCTGTAGATTGGTTGTATTGTGTACTGTTCCTGTTATCAGCAATCTTAAAGACATTTTTCTTGGTACATTTCTGCATTGATTTCATGCGGGTGTGTGAAAAACAGGACTTTAAGTATCAAGAATGATCCAGGTATGAAGATTTTTCTTCTAAGAGCCTGATCCTGAAAAACAGTGAGTGCTTAATAATTTGCAAAGCAATTGTCTTAATTTTAGCCTATGTTATCACCAACACCTTTCAACCTGAATGAACCATTTGTTTGTCTCGTACATAAATTTGTCTGCATTGCAAGATTTGATTTTCCTTTTGTACTTGACAGTGCTTAAATCTGATTACTCAGAACCTGCTCCTGTAACTGGATCTCTGCAGGAACATCTTGTCCTTGTCCCCTTGGTAACAGTGCATCTCTGTATGGCAACAAGAGTTCATGTTGTACCTCGTCATCAGTAACGGGAATTTGCAGAGATTTAATGAACTGCCCCATATGGGTCCAGTGACAGCAGGACTGGAGCCCCATTTTTTTGTAGCCTGTAACATAAAGGAATGGATAGTGCAGTTGGGCTGTAACAAAAGAGATGGTGTTCAGTATCTGCCACTGACCCACTGGTCCACCTTGGTCTCATCATACTGCATTCAATTTTTCATTATCCCTTTACTGCTGGAGGTGGACAGTTGCATTTGTGGCCTTTACAGAGTCACTAGGGAAATAAGCTATTAGTACAAGTAAAATACCCTTTATTGTTCAAAACACCTGAACAAAAGGTCAGGTACGAGATTTCTCAAGGGCACACCTACCCTTGGTGTGTTGCCAGCAACATTATTGATGCTATAGTGAAGATTTTAATATATACTCTCTTAATATAAGCAGGTACTATTAGGACACTAAACACACATTAAAACATGTCAGCTATCCAATAAGCTGTGAGTTACTTGAATGAATGCATCACCTATTCTAAGTATATAAAAATCTGCATATGTGTACATCAGAGCATAGTAAGGGAGCAAGGATTTTGCTGACTTTCTAACTAGAGACCTCATACTTGAAATAATTTTTCTAGACCTTCTGGGTCTTATGGAGCTAAATATAGCTTGGTATAGTACAAGTAAATGCAGTCAAACTGTCTCCATTATGTGGAGATAAAAAAAAGTACTTCAGAAAAAAAGACCCTAAGAGCAAAGGTGAGCTCATTTTTCAAAAGCGGACAACCCATACAGGATGTAAAAGGTTCCATATGGTATCTCAAATAGTATACATCAAGTGTTCCTTTCACATATCCACACACTAATCTGAGCATTGTATTGAAGATTTTGGGTTTCTGACTAAGATCACCACACTTGCAAATCAAGCCCCTGTCAGTAAGCCTACCTACAAAATCTATTTAAGTATTGTTTTAGGTTTGTTTTAACTTTGGCCTCACAGATTTCATGGAAAGTTTTTGATGCACATGCTAAGCTGTGGTATTGGATTTTGGTTTTCTCAGGAAAGGAATAGTGGACAGGGCACACAGGCATATGTGAGAATATCTGAGAGACAAATACACTAATGAAAGTGTCCTTGAAAATTTAGTTTATGCAAGAATCGGCTTAATTCTTTGCCAGCAATGTTCAAAGTAGGCAGCTTGTCATACAGCCTGTTAACCTCTTCTGTTATCACTATATGTAATTACACACTGCATTTCTTTTACTTTTGTATAAAAAAGTTACTCCTTTCAGTGAATGAAACATTAAAACTCTGATGCCCATTGAAATCTCTGGCAAATACAACCATGTTTATCTTTTGTGTTATGGCAGGGTATTTTAGCTGCAAGATGTCAGCATGCCACTTCTGTTGTGAACAAAACTAGTGCTAATAATTACACAATTGTACCCAACTTCTTAAGATGCTTGTTTTCCAAAACCATTATTGTAACAACTGTTCTCATTTGCTCAGTACAGCGTACTAGATAAGGCAGTAAGTCTATTGATGTGAATTTCACATTTTCAAATTTCAAAATAATGCACATATTTATTTCTTAGCAGTACTTGCTTCTTTTAGGCAAAAATATGTAAAAAAAAAACATGAGTACAGTTTTGAATGATAAAGGGAGGGTATAAATGCAGAAATAAACAATATTAAAATTCAGGTAGTATGCTCTCTGTGTTACCAAACAAAATGTGTTTCTACAGAGTTGTTTGAAAATTTTCAGAAAGCTTAAAGATTGGAAGGGAAAATGTCAGTTTAAATACTTGGAGAAACCTTTATTTTAAAACAAATCAGAGGTCTCATTTTAGCTTGTTTCTTGCACTGAATTGCAGTCTTTCAGTGTGTGGGATGTAGAAGTTTTCAATGCATGTGAGGAAGAAAAAAGAATTCAGGGTGTTGATTTATAACCTTATAAGCTGTGCAGTCCTGTCTTGCAGCAGTTTAAAATCTGTTTTTGATCCAGAAAGTAAAACAGATAAAAACACTACTAAAGGTTTTTTTTCAGCTCTTGACTTTTTTTTCTTTTACTTTCCATGAGCCTCACCAACCAGATCTATTTGGATATAACAATATGAAAGTGGTAAGACTTGACAACTTCTCACAGAAGTAATTTGAATTAATAATCAGTCTTAGATTATTTCAAGCTGTGTTTGCGACAAAACTAGCCATTATTTTACACATGGAACAACATGGTTATTGTGCTAGTGTGAAAATTCAAACACTACAAGACAAAGGTTTAGAAGAACATGCATTTGAAGAAAAACATGCATCATTATTTTTGAACTGCAGAGAAAATTCATACAGTATACAATCTTACAGTGATACCCTTTAGGGCACTGCAGATGGGCAGATTTCCCCAGCACTTATGTGGTATTCATTGGAGAGATAGAAATGCAGATGTGAAGGCTCCAAACAATTTTTTAGAATTTTTACTTTGTGTCATAAAGTTACAAACATCTATCTTTATAGAGCTATTACCAACCAGTTGCACATAAGCATCCATTTGAAGTTTTGAACACTGATGTTGTGAGCAATTCTTTAAGGAAGAAAGTACTAAAAAAAAAAATCATTAGCTCTATTTTCCCTCAAATCCACTACAGCCCTTTTTTGGCATTTAGCTGGACAGCCATCTTGTACAGAACACGCCAACTTACAAGAACAGTTAACTTACAGGGTTTCTGACATCTGGAAGCGAAACCCACAGTGGAAAAACAATGGGTAATACGAGGAGGTAGGTGAGCTGCTTGCGTAGAGTGTCAGGCCAGGCCAGGCTGAGAGGCTGGTCCTCATCCTCTTCATTCTGTAAAAAAAGCTGCAGTGAGCAGAATATTGACGTGCATGAATGACATTAGGCCTTCTTTAATGTGAAGTCCTGAGGACCATGCAGTCTTTCAGCAAGAACCCATGGGATCTGAAAACATTAACACCACAGCTACCTACTAACATTATCTAGGACACAGGAAAAAAAATTTTGGTCACACTATGAAGTGTCCCTGCCTGAATTTGCTCATTTGCAGCTATGCTGACAGTGATGCTGGTCTCTTGAGATGAACAGAGCAGTGTCTCTGGAGGGGAACTCTGTGCCTCTGATATGTCTTCCTACTGGCTCTTCCCACAGGCTCTTCCCTGCAATGTGGGCTAATCTAGACATGGATCAAAACTCGTCTAGATTGCATCAGGTTTGACCACACAGACAGAGATAGATACAGACAGAGATAAAGACACAGATATGTACATGCGTGTGTGTACACGTACTCAAACATATATTCATATAAACAGAACTATATGTATGTGTGTATATGTATGTATACATTTATCTAACTTTTAAAGCTTGAGTAATATATATATACATATACACATACATATGTATATTTTCCTGTTCACAGGACCATATGGTAATTCAGACAGGCAGGGATCTGTGGATCTTTAGAGGTCCCTTCCAACCCCTACCATTCTGTGATCTCCATTTCTCAGTGTGACAGGTGGTCAGTCTGGGCTGCTCAGAGTCCCAGTCAAGATTTGAAACCACCCAGGATGGAGACAGTCCAGCCTCTCCAGGCCCCAACTCCACTGGTGAGCTGTCCTTGTGTGGAAAAGGCTTTCTCCTTATCTCCAGCCTGACCCTCCCACGTTGACAGACAAGTCACAATGCAGCAGTCTTCTTAACAATTTCATGCTAAAACTAAAAGACAGTCTTCTCCTATTTCTATAGATAATCAATCTCTACTCTCCTTTTATGTGCATGCCATTCACCTGTCATCTCTATTATAGAGTAAGTATATAGGGATCTTTTCCCATGACGGAAAACCTTTGGTTGCAATATACTTCTCTTTCCTCAGACTGCTTCTGCTGACAAAATGGAGCCCTCTCAGACTGCCACAGAAAGAAAGTGAGCACGATTCAGCCTTTTGAGTGTATGTATTAAACCAACTTTTTAATTTCTAGAATAGGTAGAACTCCAGAACTGCACATGGATATAACTCACACTACAGAATCAGGCACAAGGAAAAATGGCCTAAATATTTCTTTCAAACAGTTGTGTGTAAAGCAAACCGAGTTAAGCCTGTGGAAGAACTCCTGGAGAGCTCAGTGAAAATTAAATTAAAAAACAGAGTGAAAACTCTGTTTGTTTGAGAGTATGAGAGGCGTAAAACTACTTCTTAATGTAAATTTCTGGTTTGCTTCTTTTTCAAAAAGAAAATAATTGAGAATTCACTCCTCTCTGCAACATTCCAGGTTACTCTTCCCAGAAGTTTCTTCTAAGTCATTGCCCTTAGGATTGCTTGTGTAAACCTTATAACAACATTATATAAAGTTTCTGAATGACTATGCCAGGTTTTGGATTTTTTTCCTAAGCAAAAAAAGTTATTGGTGAAATGTCACGATATTTTGGTATTATTCATAACATGTTTTGTGTATTGCTAACTTTGACTGAAGAATCAGTCTTAATTATGCAGGCACCTACAGAACAAGATCAATTCTTAGTTCATGCTCTTCCACCTGACACCCATGGACTGTTAGCAATGCCTCATTTACCTCTTGGCACATTGACAGGCTGCAGCTACATTGACAGCTATGTGTTGATGTCAACAGAAGACAATGTTTCAATAACTGCTATACTTTGTGGCACTCCTAAAGCATAACTATGAGACAACAGTCAAGTGAACAGGTCATAACAGGTAAAATAATTGTAAAATTTAAAAGTTGTATATAGGCACAATTTGTCATGCTGCACAGAGTACTTAAAAATCTCCTGAGCAGCCTAGGAGGCTAGCTTTTGCCCTTAGCTTTCAGTTCTTTACCAGAGCAGGCAGATGATCTGTACTTCACCACTGCAATCAGTTGAAGCCTGACTTTTTGTAGACTGAGCTGGTGCAGGAGTTTGTGGAGTTACTTCCTAGAAACCAAATCCATTCCTTTTCCATTCCAGTAGATGCTGTAGTGGTGTGAAAATCAACCTGAGATAGATGCTCACCTTTGAAATATGCTGACTGAGGTAAACTTTCAGCACAAAAGGAGCAATTGAAGGGTTGCCTAGGTAACTCTTCCTAAATGGCTTCTCCATAACTCAAGCAGCAGACTCAGCTGGAATAAAGCTCTATAACAGCCTGCTTCATAAACAGCACTACATGACAAAACATTTCTTGGATTGACATCTTTAGAGATCAGCCATGATTAACAACTGTGTTTAATAGAAAAAAAAAACTTTACATTAGCAGTAGTGTGCCAATACACACTGTATTTCAAAATGGACCTCATTCTGGTCTTGTGTCTGTGTCATAGAATCACAGAATCATTTTTGTTGGAAAAGACCTTGAAGATCATGAAGTCCAGCCACCAATCTCACACTGCTAAGCCCAACACTAAACTAAACTGTGTCCCTCAGCATCTACTATACCTGTCTTTTGAATATCTCTAGGGATGGTGACTCCATCACCTCCCTGGGCAGCTGTTCTAATGCTTAATAACCCTCTCAGTGAAAAAGCCCTTCCTAATCTCCAGTCTAAACCTCACTTGGTACAATTTGAGGATTTTTTTTAATGTCCTTGTAGAGAGAGATTATATTTCCTCTTAGCTTCCTCTCCAGTCTAAAGAACCTCAGTTCCCTCAGTCATTTGTCATAAGTCTTGTTCTCCAGACTTCTCACTATCTCTGGACATGCTTCAGCACCTCAGTGTCTTTCTTGTAGTAAGGGGCCTGAAATGGAACACAGTACTTCAGATGCAGCCTCATTAGTGCCCAGTAGAGAGGGACAATCACTGCCCTAGTCCTGCTGGCCACATTACTGATACAGGCCAGAATGTCACTGTCTGCTTTGGCCACTTGTCTCATGTTCAGCTACCTGTCAACCAACAGTCCCCTTTTATTTCCTCTGGTCAGGTTTCCAGCCACTCTGCTTCAAGCCTGTAACGTTCCATGGTGTTGTGATCCTAGTGCAGAACCCAACACTGAGCCTTGTTGAATTTCATAGGAATGGCACGAGTTCTTTGATCCAGCATGTCCAGGCCCCTCTGGAGAGCCTTTCTGTCCTCAGGCAGATCAATACTGCACCCCCAATTTCACATACTCTGCAAATTTACAGAGGGTGCACTTGAACCCCTCACCCAGATCATTGATAGAGATGGAAAAGAGAACAGGTCCCAGCACTCAGCCCTGGGGAATACCACTGGTGGCTGGCCACCAGCAAGATTTAACTCCATTCCCCACCATTCCTTGGGCTCATTCATCCAGTCAGTTTTCCAACCATTGCAGAATAGGTCCATCCAAGCCATGGACAGCCACTGTCTACAGGAGGATATTGTAGGAAAGTGTCAAAGGCTTTACTAAAGTCACAGAAGACCAGCTTAGTCAAGCAGGACCTCCCTTTTATAAATCCATGCTGACTGATCATCTGCTTGTCCTGCATGTGCCATGTGATTATCTGCTTCATAACATTCCCCAGCACTGAGGTCAGGTTGACAGGCCTGTAGTTCCCCAGACTCTCCTTCTGGCCCCTCCTTTTCCCAATGTTCCAAGAAAATTCTTCCAAAGAGAGGAAACAATGGTGTGTTTAACATTATAAAAACAATACAAACAAATGGTGATATTTCATGAATAACTATTTTGTGTATAAACAACAGCTTATAGCAAGCTCCATCTGTCAAAGTCACAATGTGGTCACTGCTCCTAGCAAACATTAGAAAATCATCGTCTCCATAGATGCTTACAGTCATCCTAGGGAAAAACAACTGCTTTTCTGTCACAGCATCACACTGTATTTTTGTACTGTTACCTGGCACTAGGATAAAATGGAAAGCAAGTACCAAGAACCACCTCAAATTTGTCTGAAACATTGAATTTCACTATTTAATACCTACTAGACTGCATTGTATAACAGCTATAGTATATGAAAAAGGTCCCTTCCAGTCCCTACCATTCTATGACTCCATGATCCTCAGGAAGCTGAAGAGCTGAGCTATAAATTCTCATGCTTGTACATTTCTTGTGCATTTTGACTTCTGATGTCACTAATCAATACAGAATTAGCATATGACTCCAGAATAAAGGAAAGTGCAGATAGGAACTATTTGCACTTCAATTAGTTTGTGCTAAAGTAAAAATACTGTACCACCTATAAAAAGGCAATTTCTTTATTTGCCTGATAGAGCTGCAAATGACTGCTCAGGTTTTGTTGTTTTTTTTCTTGTTCTTCTCACAGTGAGTGAATCAAGAAAAACTCTTAATGTCTCAAAATGTTACCTGTCTCAGAGGTAAGTATAGATATCCAGAACTGAGATTGACTTTCTTTACTTTAGAACAGCAAATATCGCATTAATTTATTTCACTGGAAAGGCAGAAGACAAAGACAATTGGAGCCCTGCTGTGAACAATCTCAAGTCTCAGTTTTCTGTTACTTGTCTGTAATTTGAATCACTCATTTATCTTCTCCTACCTCTCAATTGGAAAAAGAAAAATAGGTGAAGAAAGGTTAGACAGTAAGCCAGTATGCAATTTCTATGGGGTAACTAAGACATGAATAAATGTGTATTTCCTCAAAAGATCTTGAGCAAAATTCAAGTAGTGAATAAAATGAAATCCCTGAGCTTTCAGAACGCATTCTGTATATCTGGATACTCTTCTTAGGTAAGCAAATTTATATTAATCCTCTCTGCACTCAGTAAACTCAGTGAAAAGAGACACCTTTTGAGTCAAGCCTATGGGAAAGAGCAAGGCTCAGGTAATTGTTTGCTCCCAGTTCTTCAACATCTGCTTGTGTCCTTTCAGGCTCTTGCACAAACACCTGATAGCACAGCTCCCAGAGCTTATATGCAGTATTTTTATACCCATTTTGCTACCAGCACTCTTTGGGGAATTTGAAAATACTCAGAATGTAATAGTCAAAACTGCAGTCACCCCACCAAGAGAAGTAACAGCTATGGTGTGATGGAGATACACCAAAAGAATACGTCTTTACCTCTTACTTGTCCTACTTCTCAGGTAAGTCAAACTGGTATACAGCAGAAAAATATATGGAACAGGCAGCTAAGAAGACTTGGGAAAATTAAAATCAATCCCTTCCGATGGTAGTGCCATTATCATTAATATATAAAGAACTATGCTAGCAAACAAGATCCAGGTATTTAGACTGAGTGTGGCAACTGAAAGAACATTTGGGCTTCGGAAAATATATTTCTAATACTCAATGAAAAAAATACCACACATGCTAGAATATATCATAGCCTTATAACAATGCCTGCCTAATCTCCTCTACCTGCTCTTTATGAAAAAGAAATGTTTTACATTGCCCAGAATCATATGGCCTGAGACAGAGAGCACAAATTCACTTAGAAGTACATAATGCAAATTTGATGCAAATGGAGTGAGAACTCCAGGGCAGGAGAAATTGGTCCCCACCAGGGACTCTGTCCTGAAATGCACTGAACACCACTGCAGCTCTCTGGTGAGGAAGGTAAAACATGGTTCACCATGCTCTTGCTCAGGTAAGATTACACATATAATTTGGCTTATATTTTAATGGAAAAGTTATCTCTGACATGGTTGGCATGTAAGCATTTCCAGTGGGGTTTCCATGGAAACAGGTGAAAGTGTGCGCATGTGTACATGTGTGTGAGTGTATGGGCATGTGTGCGTGTGTGTGTGTAGGTGGGAGGAAATGGTGTTATCTTCAGATTGCAAGCTATTTTTAGGAAAGCCACAGGTTAAAACGACTATGACTGAACATACTTAATCAAATGCTTTTTAAGAAGGTGGCATGGACGAGGAGAAACAACTGTATTTCTCAAAAGGATCGTTTCTCTGAAGGGCACCCTATATAACATTTAATGAGATAGTGTCCTTTCGGTATTTTGTTTTCTCACACATGCTCAGTACCATTTTATGAAGTCTTCTTTTTGGCAGCCTGATAAAGGTGTAGAGATAGAACACCATAAGTAGAATGAAATCCCTGAGGAAGGTGCAATATCAGGAGGGAAGGCAATTTTTGGCTGCAAATGAAATGGGAATGTCTTACAGACCATATGGTGGGAGGAAGTATTGTCCCTGGTTGTGCTAGTTAGGGGCTGGCAAGGAGACCACAGCAGTCTGTCCTTTGCAGCTGATCATCCCATTTTTAGTGTAGGAGATCTGCTGCTGCTTACAGTGGGGGTGGGATTATGAGAGTCTTACTGTCTGGGACAGGCGACTGGGTTGTTGGGGACATTATCTGAAAAGCCCTTTAGAAGGAAAGCAAATGCTTCTGGAAGCATCATCAGACAAGTTTATCTTGTTGCTCAAGTGCTTGGGCTAGCAAGAGGACAGCTGAGGTTCTTGGGAAGACAGTGGAGTGAGAATGGAGTTAAGGGCCCAGGAAAAAGGAAAAGCAAGACAGGGGAGTTTGGAAAAAAATTAAAAAAACCCCCACAAAAAACAAAACAAAAAACAACAACCAAAAAAAACCACAACCAAAAAAGAAAGGAAAGGAAAAGAAAAAGACAATGAAATGAAATTCACCTAGTTCAGAAAACATTGTGAAAGTCATTAGCTGTCAGGATTCTCAGCTTTGTCCTGTGTAGTATTTCACTCTTCTGCAATTGAAAAAAAAAAGGAAAATGGAAACAAGAATAATCTAGAAAAAAAAAATGCAGATGACAAAAATAGCCCTAAAGAAACCAAGAGCTATAAGGAAAACTGAATCATGGCATTTGGAGTATTATGTGTTTTTAAGTAACAAACATATGAAAATGAAAGCACAACATGAAAGTGATCTTTTTCCTCTTTTCCTTCAGTCTTACTCCAAGACTATCCTTTCACAATGGTCCTTTGTTCAACATCATACTTTTAGAAGTCCAGAGGTTTTATAAGTAAAGTGCATTTATTTGCATATTCTCTTTGTCCTTGTGGAACACAATATTTTTAATGTACTTATTTTCATACAATTTTAACTCCAATACAGAACTTCATTTTACTAAAATGCTTGTGTCTAGGGATTTAGACCCAGGCACCATAATCTGTACCAGTGAAAAGTAAGAAAAAACACAAATATGAGTATTTTTGTTTTGCAAGAGGTAAAAGTGTGAAGGACATAGTGGAACTTGCCAATGGAGAAGAAAGAATTAGATCCCTATGCATGTCATCTGTAACCTTATTGCAAACATGTTTTAAGAATACCTTATGACCTGCTATGTGAGTACATTCATTTATCAGCACACAGTCTTCAGGACATTTTCCCACCTAGAGGCATATTTGCAGCTTAGTTCCTCAAGATGGACAGCATCTCAGTTTTTTCTCTGTTCTAAATAGTAATCAATGGGACATGGACTATTAGCAAAGTTTTCTTAAGAAATCTTCTAAACAGCACTTACAGATCGCAAAACTCTATATTTGGACATCTACAAGTTGGAATTAGGAGAGAAGCAACTTTATACTATATTTCCAAATTTGGACACTACAGTATTTCTTTTTTGCCTTGGAAATTCAATCACAAATTTGCAATCAAAAATATTCAAGCTGATTGATAGAATTCTATGCATGGAACAGCAGCAAATGATATACTCAGTGCAAAATGGAAGAGATGTGTTCAAAAAAGATAAAAATTGCAGAGCATTTGTAGACTGAGACTAAGCTATAATGAGTTTGTTCTTGTTGCTCAGCTGTAACGATTGGGTTTTTGAAGAAGGAGGAGGAACTATTGATGAGGGCTGGCTGGCATACTATCCTGTGCCTTCAGTATTACTTCCTTAAACAGAGATGCTCTGATACCATGGTTTCTGAAGATACACTATTTCCTAGAGGTTCACAGTGTTGGCATAAAGTTTGGAAAAGCTAGAGAGAAGTCTTAGGAGAGCAATGATCAATTACCTTTTTTTAAATTCTGATCTTCATCAAAGGAAAAGGTCATGGGAATGTTGTGTGTGTGATCCTGTCATTGCCTACACTTCTATAAATCAGGAGTAACCCTGTTAGTGTCCAGGAAATCAATATACAAAGTATAGAAAAACTCAATAGCTCAGTGAATGGCTTCAGAGTGGGAAGGTGTACCAGGAAGCTGTGCACAGAAATCTAGGCAATATGTTGAAAAAGAATCCCTATGCAAGTACAGAGTGGCCAGAGAATCTCACGGCAAAGTACAGTCCTAAGTGTCATAAAATCCTGGAATGGTAGGGGTTGCAAGGGACCTCTAAAGATCATCTAGTCCAATCCCCTTGCTCAAGCAGGTCTGCCAAGATCAGTTCACTCAGGTATCATAGAGACCTATTTATTTGTTACATGGACAAGTAGATTTTTTTTATTACAACTTTTCAAAAATTCCAATAGACGCTTTTAAATTATAAAATAGGTTCCAGCATATCAACACTGCAGCAGATTGAGATAGCAGCAGCTGTCAAGTTACCTCTGGAAGAAGGCAAAATTAGGAAGGCCATTGGGGAGGAATTTGACATGGGCCACCTCAACATATTATTAGGGGATTGCTATTTTTTATCATGACAGGAGACATCTAAACTCCTTTCCATCAGACTTGATGGAACAAAATCTGCAGAATCGCTCCATCAGTTATAAACCTCCCTACTTGCTCCATCTTGTCACTTCGATATGGATAAATAATGTATCCCACTTCTGATAGAGCACAATGATTTTTCTGAATGCCCTAGTACTTCCTGAAATTAACACAAAAATTCCAAACTACACCTCACTGAAAGTTTAAAATGTCTAAATGGTGATAAGAGGAACATATTGCTGAGTAATGTACTCTAGCAATAATTTTCTCTTCTTACCCTGCAGTTGCTTGAAATGGAAACCATTGTCTTGAATAATGAGGCTGCTTGACCTTGCAGATTTCTGAACAAGCTTAGAAACTGCTTCATTACAATGCAAAACGATAGCATATGGACACTGCTGTGAGATGTGATTCTTCAAGATTGCTTTTCCTTCATTGCTTTCACTGAACACTTAGCAAAAAAAATCTTACAGAAGTCAGTTTTCTTCTTAAGCGACTGCACCCTATTAGAGTCTATTAGAGTTTTCACACATACCACAGAATGATTTAAGTATACCTTAACAGGTTACACCAGGCTATGTCATCCCTTATTGACCTTTGAATACAGAAGTACAAAAGCCATTCTGCTTTGGATCTGTTACATTTTTTTTGCTAACCTTAAAAATTAGTCTGACATATTTCAATGCAGCAGTGAGGTTGGACTCTCAGAACAGGATCCAAATAGATCTGAAAATTGATCTTTCTGTACCTTAAAATGTTGAGTGTTACAGTGCAGATTTTACACTGATTTTAGTCATTTCACATAAGAGCAAAGCTTTGTTTGGCTGACAAGGATCTTTTTAGTGGCATGTCAGTCTGAACAATTTCGCTTAATAGAAAAGGTAATTTCATGTTCTACTATGCTCTCCTTTTCATGAGAGACTCATTATCACTACTGATCATCCAGGATATAAAAAACTACCTATCTTTTTTAGATCCTTGATCCTGATTCTCAATTTATATTCCCAGAGACCAAAATTATCTGCAAATTGCGAAGAATTAAAGCTATCTGTCGATATTTCATGCACTAAAGCACCAGTTAGCCAGAATCATCTTGTCATTTCTCCACCTGCAGCTGTGTAAAGCAAAGAGAATCTTTTCCTAAAGACTCACTCTACTACACAACACAGTGTTTTTTCCTTAGCCTTGCAGAAAAAACAATGGATAACCTATCCCTGATGTAACTATGTTTCAGTATAACCTATGCTCCTTGTGACAGATAATTGAGCTTAGGAAGCAGCCAACAGACATAAACACACTCCATTACTTGTATACCACTTATACTTTTTCCTGTGGCTTGCAGTGTTTCGAGGAAATAATTTCACCTACAATGAATATTGTTCAGGTCATGCAGAAGGTCTCTGACTTGGACTAACAACTTTGTTAAATGATAAACAAGCAAAAGCAACTAAAATATGAAAACCTAAACCTGGTACAATAAAAAATAAAACATGGCTATAGCTTTGTTTTTCATGATCTTGCTGGATGCAGATGCAACACAGCTCATCCTACTTTTTAATAAAGGGAAGTTCATGTTATGGTACAGACTACTGCTCAGTCACCTCTTACACTAACTTTATAATGTCACTATAGCTTAAGGAGAAGTCCGAGAAGTAAACCATACAAAAATTAACCCATTATAAGACCTTCCATGTCACAGACTATTTTTAACAAGACTTTCTCTCTCTATGCAGGTTTTCCTGTCTCAGTCTAAAAGAGCAGTGCTCAAGTTTAGCAAAATTGCCAGCATATTTTTCCTTGTTTATCTGCTTGAGACACAGGTGGTACTGATTATTTAAAAAAAATATTAAAAGCCATTTAAAAAGGGCCTAACAGGGCTCAAATTGTGCAGTCAGCTACTCATGAAAATTACAACTTAAGAAAGATGCTCAATTGTATAACTTTTTCAGTAGCCATGATGGAAGTTAGACACAGATATGCAGTTATTTATTACCTGAAAAAGGTTTATGTTAAAATAAATACATTTAAGTGTTTCATTACTTCTTTGGCGTATTTTAATCCCATGCAGTAAGAGTCATAGAAACACTAGTATACAACAACTCATTCAGCTTCATTTCCTGTTTGTCTCAAATAAAAGATGGCAAGGATGGAGCAGTTTGTGTATACCTCCTCTTTCATACCTTCTTTTAACTATTCCATGAAGCACAACCTGACAGGTTATCCTCTTAAGAAAACAAGTTTTGTGCAATGTCATGATAATCAGATGATAAGCAATTTCCATTGGGTATATTTAAGGCTGTGAACATTTATCTGATAAGTAAAAACACATTTCCTAAAAGAATACGATCCAGGCTATAATCTTACCTTACAGTGAAGGGCAGGGGTACAAGAGAAGAGCTTTCATATATGGCAAACCACACATTGGGTTCCGTTGTAAATGGAGATTAAACATTTTGCAGATAGTTTATATTAACAGCTTCTTGCTATTAAGATGTATACTTTCAGTAAAAAGTACAATCAAGCATGCAGTATATTTATAAACATAAAAATAAAAATAAAAAAGATGCTAACCTCTTCTTCAACATTATGGGCGACTCCATTCTGTAGCGGTCCTGAGTCACTTGGTGGTGTTACTGCAACTTCTACTTTTGCACTTTTCTCTGTGACACCATCCATAGATAAAAGTGGGAAAATAACAGAATATTAAGCAACAAATCTATTAGTGAAACAGCTGTCATATACTTAGTCAAGGCAAATAATCAAATTCTGAAGATGAAACAACATCTGCCTTTAAAAGAGAGCAAAAAAATCTGTCTTCTATTTGACCTGTACAAATTTTGAGGACAATTCTTACAAATTGTGAGCTTGCCTCTAAAATATCTGTTCTACTGGTACTCATATCCTAGAAAAATTCACATTCTTTGCAATATTCAGTGCTCTTTGTTTATGCTAAACTCACTGAGCCTATTATCTCAGGGACTAAAAGGGACATATAGCATTCTCCCCAGTCATTAAAGAATGCAACATGTTGCATTTACAGGTGAGAGGACCTATTCAACAAGATATAACATACTGATCTCTGCAAACACTAAAGTTACTTCCAAGATGTAATCATGTTCTTTCTCAAACAAAAATGTGGGGAAAGTATAAATGGTCAAATAACACCCAGTAACGGAGGATGATGTTTAAAACAGAATCCTGTAGTCCTTTTGTTGAACTTTTACAGGAATTAAATGGATAAAACTGGCCCTTTGGTTTCTGATACCAAATTTATTCTTAATTTGAATATCCTGGAATTGTCTAAATAGTAATTCTTTAAGTATACAGCAGATAAAAATGTCAGTGGCCAAAAATCTCTTTGACAATATAAAGTTATGGGGAACAGCAATACGAAGTGTCTAACTCAATTTCAACTTCTATGATTCTATGATTCTATACCTTATGGTATGCTCCTGTGCACGGAAGTAAATACAGCTGTCTAGTTATATTACTTCCATCCGGAAATTCTACTAAATTAAAAATCTGAGATCACAGACACAGCAGACTGCCAGACTATTTGTAATTATTTCAGTGCCTATGTGTTGTCTCTTAACCCCACAGCCAGCATTATGGTTTATTAACAAAGTGTCCCATCCAACTGCTTGATTCTGGAAGCAAATAGTATCTAAATATAGCACAAGGTCAGAAAGTGCCAACCAATAAAATGATTCAGCTTTCATCAGACACATATGCATCTGGTGTTCTAATACAGAGAACACGCTGAGGTAGAGAAAACAGGGCATAATATGGATTTTCTTTTAGCATTGGAATGTTTGAACTAAATTACAAATTCTTCCCCATAATGGAAAACCACAGTACGCTCACTGTGCACAGTTAGTATAGATGGGCCTAAATGACTCTCAGCAAGCAGTACATAGACAAATAAAATCTTAAACACGACAGTTGTTTCTCTTTGTTACAAGGGTGATAAAAACGTATTCTCCTGGAGCAGCTCAATAAACACATTCACTTTTCACATATAAATTCCAAATATGTTTTGTCTCTGTTTCTGTGGCTTCAATGCATAATCCAAAATCAGTATTACCTTCTTCTTTTCAATCAGAGAGCATAAATGAAGTAGAAGGAGAAATTAATCTCTAAGGACTTTCAAGAAAAACAAAACAATGAAAAAGGCCCTCAGAAGCTGGTGATACATCTGCACTGCCACACTCACCATGATTTGCAGCTCCATTCTGCCTTTCACTGTCTTCCACCTGGCACTTCTTTTTGGCGATCTTATGCAGAATTGAGGCCCTTTCCTTGAACTTTCCTAGAAGAATATATCATTATTAAAATGAAGCCACTCTGTGAAGCAAAGTTTCCTTGCCATAGCTCAGGCTCCAGAAATATGTGCTGATAATCCATTTCTATCCCTCTTCAAATAGCCTATGTGTTATTACATGTTATTACACACTATTTGATGTTATCATGCATGCTTTTTTTTAACTTTTTAGTGGAAATAGGTTTTTTCTATTCTGAGAAATCAGTAACAAATTCAACAAGAAATTAAAACCAAAATATATTATTTTTGTTCAAAAGCAGTCAATAAGTTCCCCCTATGAAAGTGCTGGTGTAGGACTTCAGCCTAAACAGAAGATAAATGCAGATTAATAAAGATATTATAAACAAACACAGTTTCAGGTCTCAGTTAGTAGCAGACTAACAAAGAATTTCAGATGAACTCATACATTGCGTTATGGTGACCGTGGACAACTTTATCACTTTTTATTCAGCTATGTGCCTGTGACTTCTACAGGTACTTCAGCAGAGAAAGAAGAAACCTCCAGAATACATTATTTCTGCACCAGCAACTCAAAGGCAAATATTCTTCTCAACCTGCCAGGTGGCTTTTGTTTCCCTTCAGGTTAATCATGTGTCTCATCATCTAGACTGTATCCAGGGCAACTCATCCTATTCTAAGAGAGGACTCAAGTTTTGTCACTCTTTACTGATGACTGAGTCCAAGTGACACCCTCAAATTAGGCAACATGAAAGACAGAAAATGTTAAGTAAAGTTCACTTAATCCTTTCTCTATATTGGTTAATCTTGCTGTGTAAGGATGCTTTGGACAGCTTATGATAGTCTAGATTGTTCTGTAGTTTTTATTGTGATCCTCATTAGTTATCCTCATTATTTAGGCTCTTTAAGTATTTTTTAAATTATTTTAAAATATTTTTAAAATATATGACTGGGTGCTATAGTACAGTACACTTCTGTCTAAGAAGACTATTACCATACAGGACTGTTTTAATTGTTCATCTCCAGTTAAAAAAGTCCATTGAAAATGTTTGAGTACCTGCAGCAAAACCAGTGTTGACGTATGACCAAAAGATATTTCAAAGGAATTATAGAATTGATTAACAGTGGGAAGTAACAATGAGAAGCCATGAATGAACTCAGTTGGATTACAGTCACTGTTTCCAAGCTAAAATAAATGACACACCAGAATAAATCTTTAATCAGGAAAGAAATCCTCTCTCCTCACAAATAGAAGCTTCATACACTTTTACATGTGAAGAAGTATATGTACAGTCCACAGTGACTAGCAGCTGTCATTTGCTGGAAAGTGGAATTAATTTGTCAACAGTAAATCATTTTGAAAGTAATCAAAATACCATGAAGATTTAATAAGCAGTATTGTCCTTTCAGAAGCTCCTATCTCTTTTAACACATCATGCTAAAAAAAAATAATTAGCTGTTCATAATATATTGCAATGATTATTTTTTTTTTGGTACACGGTATTTAGAGTACAATTGCCTGTAGAAGACTAACTGTAGAACACAATCATAAATAGTAAGGCATCCCACTGCTTCAGTGCACAGGATCAGTGGCAGAGATTTTAGTTGGAAGGGAAAGGAAACACAAAGAGTTAGTGAAAGAAAAAGAAAGGGAATTACTTGGGAATTACTATCAGATAAGAGAAAGAAAAAATGCAGGAAAACAAGCAAATTATACTTCAAAAAACTTTAAGCTGAAATGCTACAAGTCAAGTCTGTTCCTAAATTCTGTTTAAACACCAGAGGCGTTTAAGAATTCCTTATCCATAGCATGTGTAGATACTGAAATGTATCTGCATAATTTTTATACATGTATTCTAGTTTGCTAAAGAACTACTTGAGGTTTCCAACCAACTCAGATTCATATGCTGAGTTTAGCAAAAATGCATTTTTTGCAAGTGGTGCAAATGAGATATTTTATGAGACATTTCTCTGGAACCATCCATGTAAGGTTAAAATAAAAAAGTTTAATTAATGTGATGCAAAATTCTATAAGGACACTCTAGTCTTTTGTTTGAGATCTTTTGGGTGTTTTTTAAAAAGAGAAACTTGAGTTGTTATTGAACTGAAAAGAAAATGTCTTTTCATACCAGTGATTCACACTGGTTTAGACTAGCTTCATTTTCTTCATATTTCCAAAAAGCTTTTCTTCTTCTTTAGGAAGAATTTCTTACATTGATTTTGAACATTGTAAGTTACACTGCTTCATTCAGGATATAGTTCCACATTTATAAGTCACTGTCATGAAAATTAAGTTCAACATTTTAAATGGAAACTGTATTTTGGTTTACTCTTATTTCTCAGTACATGTATGGCTCATCTTACATTATTTAACATAACTATTTTCCATTTGTTTCCCTCAATGCAGGTAATAAACGTTTTGAGGTAACTATTAAAAGACATAATATTGATTATCAAAAGCATGATACTGAGGAAAGCAGTAGTGCCAGCCCGCATGAAGACATTGAAATATTAAGAGAGCAGAGCTATGCCTCCTCCTTGCTCTTCCCTGACATTTTCCTCCTTCAAACCAAATTAAAACTTCCTCAGTAAAGGGGGAAGCAGAGAGCTAGCAGGAAAAAGAATCAGCTCAGGATATTTCAAAAGCATTGAAATTTACAGAAAGACACAAAGGTTTCATCTTATGCACAGATCTTCTCTCATTACTTTTTTCTCATTTTTAGGTGGGGCTACTAAAATAATCCATTGGAATTTTATGTCACTGTTTTTATTTCTAGGAGAAGGTAGGAGCTTATGTTTCCTCTTTAACAGTACAATCTACTATGGGTTGACTACCTAAGAGTAATTTTCACACTATCTGGCACCATGAGAGTTTAGGTGAATGACAATAAGCTTGATTCCATGGACTCAAAATAGGATAGATTGTTACAAGAAACACTTCACTGAAGTCGAACCGATTTTACAGCTTATTTTAGGTTACAAATGATGGAGTAGAAAGAATAGGAAATTGAGGCCAGGTGATTAGCAAAGAAGGTAGCTTAAAAATAAGTTATTTCTGTTTGAATATGTGCAAACAAATCAGTACTACATAATATAGATTTGCCTTAATTTGCATGAGTAATTTCAGCTGCCTAGATGTTGTCTAGCTTTCAGTCTCTGATCAAATGCATAGTACTGTATCTATGCAGTTACAGCAAAGCTTTCATGAGTCTGAAGATGTCAAATCTGTTGCTGTTGAACAGTCTGAACTGTACCTACTAGTCCTGCTCATGGTCAGTTGTGGAGTACTAGTGGGTCACAACTGATCAGTTCCACAAATCCACCTCACTTGACTTTTCGTTTGATTTTAAAATCCCATAGAAGCATCAAACAAAAATGCATGCAGTTTTGTCATGTTGGTGGAGGTTACTTGACAGCACAAGACTACTGGTAAGGGTCCCTTCCCATCTGGTTGGGCCCGATTAATCTGGAATTAATTTAAAGCAGCTTTAAGATCAAAGAGGAGCAAACAAGCCAATAGAGATCAGTTTCTAAGACCTGGAGTACAATGACCCTCTGTCCATTAGAATACATTTGACTGTGCATTGTGACCTAACTATTACTTTTTGTCTCTGACTGCTCTGATGTAGCAGCAAGAGTAGATGTGCCTGTTCTTCTTCACTGGAAAACCGAAAGCTTCGCTACTTATGATTTGCTGCTTTACTGTTCTTGGTTTGAGGACCTAGAGATAAGCATACACTATATTAGAAAAAAAAAATCAAATAATTTATAACTGGGTTTACATGTTCCTGTGACTAACTTTCTGTACAGAACATAGAAAAAGCTCAGCCAAAAGGGGAAGAGAAAGAAGAAAACAGATAATGCAAATAAATGTGATGATGAAGAATGGTAGTGATTACACTTTGGAAAATCCAAACAGAAAGCTCAAAATGTACCACACTTTGATCAAAATTCAGCTGCTTGGACACACTATTCATTACTTCTTTTGTGAGAGACACATAGAAACGATGATGTCAGTTGTATTAGAAAAGGTAAATTGTATAATAAACTCTTGTCACTGTTCATATCCCTAAAGGCAAAGAGCTTTCTTTTTTATTGTTGCTACTGGATTTTAGCTATCGCTCCAGTATGGTCCTGGGTTATTTATTAATGAGGTGTGCTTTCTGAGACAATATTAAATGTTAGCAGCTTTCCTTCAGCAGAGTATTACTTTAAAATATAAATATGTAGAACATGTATCATACTTGCATGGGTAATTTTGCATGAATAGCTACATTTAACTGTCAGTAGAGTGCTCATGAATATCAGGAGGCTACTGATGTAGTGACTGCTTCTGAAATGGTAGATTTAACGCTTCAGCATAAATTATTTCAATCTTAACATACTCAACTCCGAGGCTACAATTAGGAATGACTTTCAGATCTTGATTTTATGAAGACTGAAATGAGACATACTGCAAAGTCTTTGCCTCTGGTAAGTTTATCTGTATGGTATTGGTTAATGCCATATTTCAAGTGCCTGAGAGTTGTATTTAAACAAAATAGACAGTTTGCCCAGTAAAATCTCTTCTCAGACACGTTTTCCTGCATTGTTGCTACACCTGTGAATCATATGGTAAATCTGGGCAACAAAGCACGGTGCAGCAAGACTGCCCAATGAGCTCACGCCTGAAACAGCATCTTCCAACATCAGGCAGAAAGGTGGAAGGAATAGTCTCCTACAGCCAACTCAAGAACAGTACAGTTATAATTGAGTATCAACAGCAGATACAGAAAACAGGAAAGAGTCAGAAGTTATCACTTCTTTCTTTTTCCCCTGGAGAAGTTACATTGAGTACGCCATATAATGAAGGCTTTCTTAAAACCTTCTTAACCTCCAAATTAATCTAAACTAGAAAATAACTGTGTTTTTAAAAAGAGAGGATTAAACTATTTGTCTTATATCCCCAACATTAAAAGCAAGTAAGAATAGGCAAACAACTTTTCCACATGCCTCAAGCTTATTTCCAACCTCAGACATACCACTAATTACTAAATTGAACATAAATGAAATATATGTCTCATAATCACAGAGCTGGACAAGGGGCCTTGATCCAAGGGACAACTAGGTCCCAGTGAAACTTCCAAATTACAGAAATGGTGACTGCACTAGGACTGAGAGCACGTACTGGAAATTTAGTACACAGTTAACTGTTTTCCAGAATTAGTATAATATACTGCAGTCCTTTGAATCAGCATAAAAATTTCCTGAGATTCCACCGAGCCCTGATTCAGGCCCTAATTACTTCCTTCTTATATTGCTAGAATCAGGACTTTAAATTGTACATTACAATTTAAAATTGTGTAATTTTTGCATTGCAATTAAGCATGCAATTACTACTCCAGGAATTGTCATGACTAGTTTTTAAAGTTTATTCATTACTTTTGAACAACACAGTAAACGGAAGTCTCTTAATAATTGTTCTCAAACTGTGTGATTACAATACTCAGAAATTAACTTATCTTTTTGAAGACATTGTAAAACATAGCATAAAATAAGCATCTATGACATGTGCCCTATACTTTGCAAGTGCGGTTTTGCATGTATGTTCTTTAATAAAAGCATTTCACTCCATTTCCTGATCTGAAATAGAAAAACTGAAACGCTGAACACAAAAATCTGAAAAAAGAGCCTTTACTGATTGCGCCGTCAATGAAGACATGCAAATAGGAGTTATTAAAAAATGGAGAAACTGAAAACAGGAGTAAGAAAAATGAAGGAAAAAGTAAGTACATAAAAGGCGCTTAAAGGGCTTCCAAAAAAAGCTGATACAAACAATTCTAAAATATTTCTTACCTTCTTCAGTCATTGTGTCATAATATTTTAGGTTTCCATATGATCCAAGCTCTACAACATCACAGTAAAAGACACAAAAGATAAGGAACCAGCAGACATTCAAGAAACGTACATGTTTTTTGCATGTGCTTCATAAACTCCAACAGTGATTTAAGCAAACAATTTCTGAAGGGCAGCAAAACACAGATTACAGAAATTACTGTGCCTTAACCCTCAGAAATTTCACAAGTCACTGGCTTTAGATAAGTACCTTGCTAATGTGAGATACAAGAGAAGCACTGAAATCTGAAATTCAGTCTTTTCAAGGCAATTGCCAATTTGATGCCTCTACATTTGGGAAAATATGACAAGCCTTGACAACACCTAATCAGCAGGAGCTTTGGAAACTAAGCTCTTTTAACATTCCCCAAGTCAGACATTCAAAACTATATGCATTCAAATTAAACAAACAAACAAACAAAATCTNTATATAAAAAAATACAATAATTAATGTAGGTCTATAAAACAGGATAGAGAAAAAATAAGCACAAGGAGAAACTTGTAAGTGATTTGTCTAAGGAATTTGTGAATGATTTTATTCATCATTTTAATGTAAAGTTTTACAGCTGAGCTTCTGAGCATTCAACTTTTGACAGAGTGTGATCATTAGAAAACATATACTTAACAGTTTGGTAGTGCTGTTTTCTTGGGAAATTCTTAACGTTTATGAAACAGCTTAAGCAATTAAATGTACAAATCCAGTTATTTTGGTTTTAGCTGATGACCCTCATGACCTTTCCCACACAACTGAATTTCAATAGAGGTCTGGCTATTAGTTTTTAACCATAAAATACTGTGATTACATGCAAGCCCAATCCTTTAAAAGATCATTTTTTAAAATATCTATTTGCAGATACCTGAATCTGCCATATGCATGTTTCTTATATCCTTTGCAGAGACAGCAAAAGTTTTATGCCATGCATCTAAAAGTACAGGATATTATCATCATTACATTTTAAAAGTAACTTCAGCTGAATTGTAATGATGTTTTTGTATGTCATTACAAATGCTGACATATTCTTGCTTGTACAATTCATTGTCTCACTTGCACACAAGTATGCCCAATAGAATATGGCATTTCTCAAGTCTCTCTGAAAGCAAAGAAAGAGATCATTTAAAGATAGAATTTAATATATTATTTTATCATTATATATAATGCANTATTTAGAATCTATCAAACGGTTCATAATGCTGTCCCACAAACATTGTTTTTATACTAATGCTGATGTTGACTTGTTTTAGAGGGCTTATTTAATTTAATCACTGTCTTGTCACTTCTGAATTTAAAAAAAAAAAAAAAAAGTATTTACCCACTTATGTGAGACCTAAAATAATTAAATAATTAAATAGATCTGATTATATTGCATGACTATATTCTAGCAGTGTGAAGAAAAGAATGGAAAGCAGAGTTCTTCAGATCCTTAGGTCCACTACTATTTTTCTACATGATACAATCTTGCATGAAATTTTTTTTTCTGCAGATGCTGCTTTACACTTCATTTCTTGAAATGCTTTTTTATTAAAGTTTGTCATATATGTAAATATATA
>WBNH01010741.1:78972-126998 GCA_013401255.1 Urocolius indicus
AGTGTTGCAACGTAATCTTTGTAGCTGCTTTTACATTAAAAAAGCTATTGTCCTATCATCTTCTTTTACTCCTAGAGATTTTAATTCCTTATCTGGGAAGTGCTCCAAATAATTTCATGGAATCATCATAGGATAGTAGGGGTTGGAAGGGACTTTTAGAGATCACCTAGTCCAACCCCCCTGCAGAAGCAGGTTCACCTATTTCACATATTTCAATATGGACTTCCTTGCAAACAGCATTTGGGATCATATGTGCTACTTAACTAGGGCTCAGTATCTTCTGACTCTATGGCCAGCACTTTTGCTTAAACTCATTGTCATCGATCTCTGCCTTGACGTACCTGGGGTTTGCTTTGCTAGAATAGAGTGAGGCATCCACTGGAGGATGAGGACAGCAGTGGAAAACAGATGTCAAAAGCAGTCCAAGAATAATTAGAGAAATGAAAGTACATACAGGAGACAACACTTCCAGAGAGGAGTTGTATAAAGTCATGGAGAAAAAAAGAGTAAGGCTGGAGGTACAGAAAGACAAAACTGGATTTCTGGTGAGCTAACTTTGACCTCTTCAAATATTTGCTTGGAAGAATCTCATGGGATAGGATTCTAGATGGTAGGACTGCCCAAGAAAGCTGGTCAATATTCAAGCACCACTTTCTCCAAGGCCAACATAACAATGTGCCAGGAACATACCAAAAAATCAGGAAAAGAAGGCAAGAGGCCTCTATGGTTGAAAAAAAACAACTACTGGAACTAGTCAAGAGAAATCTATGTAAGGTGGAAAGGGGTCTGGTTGCTTGAAAAGAGTATTGGAACATCACCAGAGTACGCAGGGACAAAACTAGGAATGCCAAAGCGTTTTTGGAATTAAACCTGGCAAGGGAAGTAAAAGAAAACAAGAAGGGCTTTTTCAAATACATCAGCAGTAGGGTTTTGAGTGTATCCAGAGAAGGAGACACCACAACCCATCTGGGCAACTCATTCCCATGTTCTGTCACCATCACAGTGATGTTAGATTAGGAATAAAGAATCCTCAGTGCTAAAAACCATGAAAGATCTAAAGGAGATTAATATTACAGGAGAAAAATAAGACTCCTAACCTCTAGCAGATCTTTAATAAAAGATAAAGCCTTTGTACACAGACTATTTAAGGCAAAGCACAAGAAAAATCCCACCAACTGAAGGACATCAGGGGCTGTGAAATTTGAAAAAAAAAAAATTATTTTGAAATAGTTTTCTTTCAGTGGATCTCTCCTTATTTTTGACAATTTAAAAAAAAATTTAGGAACTCCATAAGCCTCTTAACCTTCTCATAGAATACTTCTATTTCATCTGAGATAGACTGGGACTGCTGTGGCAGTTTGCATGTATTATCGCTGCAGAATGCAGAGAAAACAAATGCTGGTTTAAAAAGCAAAAGACTTATTCTCTTATAAGCTCCAGATAATCCAACCTATGCAAAAAATAAATAAGTGTTGTATCCTACATTTTTACTTGCAGAACTTTAAACTGACAGTTCTTGCAAAACAGAGGTTTTGCCATTGAGCTGTTGCAGTGGAAAATACAAAGGGATCTCTTTTGGATTTGAGTAATACAATAAATAACAACAGTTGCATGCATTTTACAATTACATCTTTTGGGATTATGGTACTACCAGTGTTGCTTTATTAACTCTCTCAAGCAAATAAAAAAAAAACATAAATGAAAACTTTCAGGCACTTGATCAGTAAGCAGTACATTGGGAGTAACTAAATTATGTATTACCGTGTGCATCTGAGCTCTAAAAACACATGCGTTAACCTTTCATCTTGTCTTTAAATTGCAAGTTTTCTATTTCTGCTTTTTCTCCTCACATGTCCTTATTCTGTTTTTTATTGTAGGTGTTTTTGACCTGACAATAATGTTATTAAAGTTGTCTGCTTTTATTATAATTAGTTTACTGCAATTTTATTGAATTGTAGTGTGAATAGAAACATAATTAAAAATTTATACAAATCATATCAGCAGAATTCTGGGCAGCTCAGCATAGTCACAAACTCAAAAATCAAGATCTGCCTATTACTTTGCTCTAAGTGCAGCATTTAAAATGAAGACTGAAAATCTACTGTTGTTATAGTCCATACTGTCCTGCAAATTTCCTTGTGGTGACAAAAGGAAATTTGCCAGAGGATCCACAGTGTTTTAAACTATATGAGTTAAAGAGCAAATGTTTTTAAGGAGGTGATCAACGGCATGGTGTTAACACATGCAACAGAGAAGAAAATATTTTAAATCACGATTATGTGTCAGATCCTGATTTTTATTTTTTAGGTGAATCTTTTTTAAATTTAAGAAAAGTATGACGTTTCTTGTTCACGAGGGCTTTGTTTCCTTTTCCATCTTTTTTCTCTCGTAAGTTACCTTTGTATCACCTGCTACAAAACTCTTGAAGACATACTCTAGAATGTAATAGCACCAAAAGACAAATTCTATATATAATAAAATTGATCCTGCCTGGATGGAATACAATTCCCCCTGACATTGAAGGGGCTATTTCTCTTCGAAGAATTTTCAGACATACATAAAAATGGGAATTTCAAGACATAAAAGTGAAAACCTTATCCTAATGATGATATTGGCAGTTTTACCACTGATTCTGATCAGGTCAGGATTTCACCAAGTGTCTGTGGGGACAGGCACTGTGGGATACCACTCACATACAATTCTACCTGCAAAAAAATCCATCTGTTCTGGTTTTCAGCATGTCCAACGACAACAATGCAAGAGCAGCACACATTCGTCTCACTACTCAGTCACAAAATTCAACCTGAGGAGGATGAAGTCATCTGTCATGTGCAAACTGTATTGAAGGAAATCTTCCATTTGCAGCTACAATAGAAAGTACTTCATAGCTACTGCTACTCCCTGATCTAAGTTTATAAATTTTTCAGGTTCTTTGTTGTTCACATATTTAACAAGGAAATTTTGAGTTAGGAAGGAACTTAAAATGAAACTAAAGCCATTAAGCATGGAAGTGCATAGTCAGGACAGCTGTACCCTGCTCTGGGATTATGGTTGCATTTAAATATTCATGTCTTCCTTGCATACTCTGTAGGGAATCCCAAGAATAATATGCTGTCTGAAGTTCAGGGCATCACTGGAAAATATGGAGATGAGAGACTAGAATTTTGTGTGCAATGAGCAGCTTGACTACATTCTAGTTAAAAGAATAAAACTTGATATGCAGAAATAAATTGTTGTGAAAACTAACATTTACCACAAAATAAACACAATGATTAAATTACTTTTAAAAAAAAAGGCATCAGAAAACCTCCTTTTTTTTTTTTTTTTTTTTTTTTTTTAACCTACAAAGAGCTATACTGAAGGGAGACCTATTCTTCAATTTTTAAGTAGCTAAAATTTCCATCTGTGAGACTAGCAGTAAGTTCTGCCTTCTCTCTGTATTTTGGGAGCATTTGATGATAAGCAGACCTGACATTTATTGCTGCAGAGTTTGAGAGCATCGCTACAAACAGCTACATTTTGCTACTGAATTGTTCATTCTGAAAGAAATTTGGGTTTCTTTGCACCCCAGGTTATGTATAGCAAAAACATGTCCATTTCACTATCTACAGACATATTCTGTGGATAGGATGAAAGTGAAAAGCCTGCCCACCCCACAGTAATGGAAGTGCAGACCCAGTCTTTAGAAAAAGCAAGACCAACATTTTCAAAATATAGCAAGAACTATGCGGTCCCCACATCATGATAAATAAACCCACCCAGAAAAATAATTCAGACTTCAAAACTCTGCTTCTTTCACTGTTGATATACATTTGTGATTGACATTTAGATAAACAAGCTGAACCAAAACCTCATAATAAAATTCTGTTCACTAGCCTAAGATGTCATTTTCTCTATGCTAAAAGCACACATCTTTGTAGACAGCTCAGGTTCTACAGCTGTTGCAACGACATTTGTGTCTTATCTGCGATACATGGAAGTTTGTAAATTCAACTGCTATTCCTTTTTGGCTTTGAAATCTTAAGTAATACTGAGGGAAAGAGCTATTCAATTTCTCTCTCAACTTTCTGACAGATATTAATAGAGCTATCTAAAATACCATAGACTTGCTCTTGGCTGCACATAACCTTTGGTTTCTATTCTACCTATGGTGCTGCTCATTCTGGCAGTGAGGAGAGTTCTACACAGTTTCTGAATTACAGTTTGACATTAGAGATATCTGTAAAACTACTCATCTACATTAACTATGCAACCTCAGGTACTTAAATTAACAATAACATTTCTGCAGTCTGTGCTGTAGTTGAATGGTGAAGACAAAGGAAAGGAGGCGTCACTGGGAAGTGAAGGGCTTCATTGCTTCACTAATCTCTTTTATCTATCCAAAATCTCCAGGAAAAAAAAGCTTTCTTCTTGATAATGACTGTGCAGAGAACCACACCACTGAAAGCTGAACTAGCAAAGCACCTTAGCAGCAAAGACGGCCAACGGTGTCCTTGTTTCCATTAGGGAAAGCAATGCAAACAGGTCAAGGGAGGTGATACTTTCCCTCCACCCAGAATGATGAAAGTGAGACGTATGTAAATGCTGGGTCCAGTTCTCTGTTTGCCAGTACAGGACAGTCACAGACATACAGCAGCAAGTCCAACATGGGACCACAAAAAACACGGAGGGACTCATCTCCTGTTTGAGGAGAGGCTGAAAGAACTGGGACTGAATAGCTTGGATCGGAAATGGCTCAAGTTGATCTTATCCACATGTATAAATACCTGATGGGAGGGAACGAAGAAGGAATGAGGCTCTTTCGAGAAGTGCTCATTGACAGGAGGAGTGTCAATGGGCACAAATGAAAACGCAGAAAATTCCATCTGGACTCAAGAAAACATCTTTTATTGTGATAATGGTCAAACACTGGAATGGTTTCCTCAGAAAGAGTTTGGAATCTCCATTTGTGGAGATACTAAAAACATGACTAGACACATTCCTGGGCAACCTGCCCTAGCTGATCCTGCTTGAGTAGGAGCTTGGACTAACTGTAATTCTGTAATTCAAGAGGTCTCTTCCAATCAACACAATTCTGTGAAGACTAGCTGCATAAGAGGATATGAGTAACTGCCTTTGAAAGACATGACATTCCACTTTCAGGGTAAGCCTAATTGCCCTTTTGATTGGTTTCCCATCTTTGTACCATGTGATGGAGATAAAGGGAAGACACTAGATTATAACTAACTGCTATTCATTTGTATGTGAACCTGGCAGGGAGCCCCCATCTTCTCTGGCAGAAACCCCTTGCAAACATTTCAGCCTTCATCAGAGCAGAAAGCCAAAATGCTCAGAGTGCTCTGCTCAGGGGGTTGTTTTTCTCTGGTGGGCACGAACTAGAACAAGCTGGCTAAGAACAACTGTGCAAGACATATTCTGAGCTCTTTTTCAGTGCACAGGTAAGCCTAAACCACACTGAAGAATAATGAAGTAAGTACAGCAGAAATAATAAATTAATAACATACATAATTATCAATATTTTTTTCTAGATTTGCATATTTCCCCACATTAGATAACATGTTATTGTGCTTATAAGCTACTGAGTAGTTATTTTTTCATCTCTGGCATTGTGTTAGGAGGTGCACTGAAGTCCTGCAGCATCCACATACTAGAATGGAGGAAAGTGGAAGTGCTTAGATTACTCCACCAATGAGGAGCTGAGCATTACTAATGAGTTGGTGTAAGCTGAGCTGCCTTGCCTTGCATGTCCAAGGATATAACAAGCAAAGAGCTACAGCTGAAAAAGGTTCCCAATAGAAGCACGCACAGACATGATGGTACAGCTTACCCAGGCTAGGAGAAGAACAAAAGCACAAGGGATTTGCAAAATGAGACCAAAGCTTGATCAAGCAGGTGAGACACCTTTGTCAGATGTCTTTCGAGTAAACTGGCATTTTTCATGACATCTCAGAATAGAAAACAAGTAGCAGGTACAAATTAAGTGAAACAGTCTGAGGTGAATGGAAAAGCTAGGAAATTCTCAGGATCAGTATCTAGGAACAAAATAGGATCTAGTGAGTAATTATAAATAATGCACTATTTCTCAAAAACTTTGAGGATCACATTGTTCTTTATTTTTCTGAGATACCTGAATAGTAGGTCTGTTTCTTCTTTGTCAGAGCAGACAATAACAGTGCCATATTTTTCTGCATTCAGTGAAGGAAGTGACAGAATTGTTAGATCAGCATTATGTTATAGAAGGTTACCTCTATCACCAATAACTTGCACCATCTTTATGGTTAAAAAAAGTAAAGCATATCAGATAAACAACAGCTTTTATGCAGAAGTACATGCTGTAGTTTTCCACTTTGGAAATAGGACTAGAGATGAGAATGGGATAGAATTGCCAAAGGTACCTATCTCTCACTGGGGATTGAGCCATGACAGAGATTTATATCACAGTCATTTTCATGCAGAGGATTCTATTTGCATATGAATTATATCCTTCTCACCCAGAAGCAAGGAAGTTAGCATTTAGCTAAATCCTTTCTTGCAGAAGATGTTTTCTTGACCTTATCAACAGACAAAAAAGAATGGCTTCTTAAGAAAAAGATTGCATTCTTCCTGTATCCTGTTAAATCTGTGCAAGAAAAGCCAGGTAGCCTCAGGTTGTATTGGTGCTCTGTATCCTCACTTCACCACCAGTATCCTCCCTTTTCAAGAGTACCCACAGGAGCCTCCAAAGAGGAAAACCTGAAGGAATTACTCTTTAAAGTAATCTACAGCTTGTAGTAAGAAGGTAGGTTTACTATGCACAGCAGACACTTTCATAAAAAACACTTCACACGCTTTTCCTTCCCCTGCTCCCACTGTAAAACAACAGCCCTCTTCTTCTAAAAAAATGTAAAGAGATCTTTGAAAATCCTTACACTACAATAATCCAAGAATGTCTGTTTCAAAACTAGGACAAAGGTATCTGAGGTACAGGACTCAGAAAAAAAACCAAAACCAAAAACAAAAACTCAACCAAACAAAAAACCCCTCAAACCACAAATGACCGGTAAATGACATGATTTATATTCAGATTTCTTGGATTCTGAATTGAGGCCTGACCAACACAGCAGTACTGATGATGCCATCCTTTTTCATATGGGTAATGCTGTCATGAACAGTCCAGCTCAATACTCAGTGAATAAAGGATTGCCAGGCTGGCACTTAAGCAGAAGCAAATATGGCACAGGATTTCTTGGGGATTAATGACTGGCTGGGAATTGATGATAGCCTGATGCACAGGCAGACATTAATCTTAATCCTCAAGAAATTATCTATAGCAAGGTCATTATTTATGTAATGAGATAAAAGTAATAAAAAATAATGTTATACAGATATTTATATTTTTAATGAATGATGAAGTCTCAACTGTAACGTAAATTTTATGTCCTATTAATAAGTACCCTACACATTTGCCTGCTAGTGTAGTTGAACTTTTTATCTTCTCAGAAGCTTCACATTGAGACTAAGATTTTGAGGGGCAGAAGCCTTCCTTGTCTTAGACTGTTAAATCCAGAGAATGGCTGCACACTTGCCTGAATGCAAAGTGTCAAATGTCCAGCAACTCCCAGTCATCTCAGATGTTACTCATCTGTCAGAGGTATGCTGAACAGTTTGCAAGCCCACCCATTCCAGACAGCAAGCTGGTTCACACAAGGGAAGCACAAGCCACGGCAAAACCACAATTGTGTGGAAAGGGAAAAGGAAAGAAGAGTTCATAAGTGTGCAATCATCTATCATGATTGCTCTGTTTATCTACATTTTATGGAATGTAAAAACTTCTTAAGGTCATTTCTCTCTCATTTCATCTATTCCTACTTACAATCAAGTGCATATTTTAAGAGGCTCTCCATTCAAGTAGAGGTTGGTTCTGACTTCACAAAAGAATTATTCATGAGTAAATATGATGAACTGGTTTTCTATAAATACACTGCATGTTAATGCAACAGTAACACTGCATAGGTCAGGCTGACCTTTAATAGTCACACAGCCTGTTTATATATTCAGTACTGATTATGCTATCAGGATGACTTAGACGGGACTTCTGTCAGCCCTGCAAAGCACACACAAGTCTAAATGACAAAGCAGTCTGCCTTTTCATGCCATCATTTTCCTTGCAATTATTCAAGAGAATGTGACTTTGAACTTTAGTATTGATGTAAAGAGAAGGAAAAGCTGGACTAACAGATCCAGTAGTCCAGAAGGAGGGCAAGCATTGAGGAAGACAGCCTATGGGAAGAGACTGAAATAAGTTGGGTGTCTTTCATTACATGAATGTAAGAGAGCTAATTTCACTTGCTTACACAAAACTAACACGAATCACCCATTTATTTCTTCATAATATCTGGTTTGTTGGTTTGTTTTTTTTTTTTTGTAGTGAGAAAGGGCTTATGAAGCGCAGAAAGCCATGTGGGCCAAAGAAGGTACAAGGTAATTCTTTACATTTCTATATCGCCTCAAATGATGATTTTATAGAGCAAAGGGCTGGACTTCTCAGATGCTTCTATTAAATACTACCCTTTTTAATTCTTAATGATGAACTGCTATCAGCTTAAAAAATAACTTAGCTAGCATGGTAAAGATCTGTTGAAGTAAACATGATACACCACTTGACTGTTTGATGTTCATTTTGCATAGGAAGATGGTGAGACACGAGAACATGGTGAGAGAGAGTTTGGTAAGTAACATTCATACCAAAGCCAAATAGATAATCAGTACTATATACGGCAATTATCCATATCCATTATCACACACATTTTTGAACCGAACGTAAGATTCAAGTAGAATGCCATCGAAATTTTTTAACTAGTATTTCCTACTTTGGTCAACCACAGTACTTACATCACACTAGAATATCTTTCCTTTAATGGAGGTTTGTAAAATTATCTGAATACAGGACAATGACTGTGGACACTTAAAAGCTCAAAATCTCAGGAAACAATGTGAGTGTTCAGTGGAGATATCCAATACTCCTCATGTCTGCCTTCCAGACTGCCTACAGTGCAAAAGATCTTGAAAGCCAAGTCTGCCTACAGATGGCAGGGTGCCTCAGAAATGGTTAAAGATCATGATTGTGTGACAGAAAAGTGTGGGTGTTTTTTCACATTTCTCCTACATAACTGAGTATATTTGTAAAAAATTAAAACCAAAGTTCCACTTGCAAAAATATTTATTAAATCACATTCCTATATTGGCATTTTTGTGCTCTCATAAATAAAATTGAATTGTCTGGAGTTAGTAGAAATTTGCAATATTAGCTTCTTTGATATTACACCAACTTAGACATCTGCCCATACACAGGCTGTATTTCGGTATCTCCTTGGACATTTCTTCATGAAAGTTGTTTATTAAAACACAATATTTACTGCAAATGGAGGTAGATTTCTTTTCCCCCTTGTAAATATTAACTCAGTGTGTTAGTTTTAATGAAATGTCCTGGTTACTCTCTTGCGCTTATTTAAAGGGNTCGAAAGAAACAGCAAAGTATTGTGAGCGAAGAAACCCTGAAGAAAATTTAACTGGAGTAATTTCAATAAGATCTACCCATTGCAACCATTTCTATCAATCCACAGTGATCTCAAGTGTTTCACTAACGTAAGGAACAGCATTGCGTTACCTGATAAAGTTAATTATAATACCTAATTTTCCAAAGGGTTAAGCTTCTCTGTCTGCCAAAATGGTTTTCAGATTTCAAAACTTTTTTTCCTGGGCTGTCATGAAGTGGGAAGCCTCTGGAGCACAGTATATGATGCAAGCTGACTACAGTGGAAAAGTAATGAGAAAACGTCTGAACAATGAACAACCTATGTCTAGCTAACAAGTGAAACAAGCTTGAGCAATGGAAAAATATCTGAGAGCTGATCTTATTTCTGAATATTCACTAAGTCCAAAATGAACTCCAGCCACATTTCTGGCTTTCCATTGGTTTCTAATATGTCATTTAGGTTCTGTCCCTACTAATGAGCTTTTCCTATGTCTTAAAAAGTGAACAATTGAGATTCAAAGTATTTTCTTCTTATAACAGAGTTAAAAGCTTGACTACCAGGTGGGTAAAGGAGAGACTTACTTGGTGCAGCAGTTAGAAAGCCTGCTTACCTGTAGTAATGCAAACATGTAACAGCAATACATTTCATATGTCTTTTGTCAGCATTCAAGGGAAATGGATTAGACACAGTTTGTTGACAACTCCACTCTAACAGACAACAGGCTTTGGCAGTTAATGGTGTAGCATTAACCAAAGGGAGAAGCAATGTAAATCATCATCAGAGTAGAAATTACAGTATGGAGCTTGCAAGAGCTAAAATTGCCCTTGCATTGAAAAAATGTGTCAGCTTCAGCTTCTGAAAAGCAAACTGGAAATGTAGATTTGCTTTGTCCAAGATATAAAGAGCAATTAAAGTCTGTATGGAATATTGCAATGAGAAACATAAAGGAACAGAAATGTGACAAAGTGCTGCATACACTTTTTCATCATTGAAATGTGGAAGGTCTCACTGTCAGTAGTATCTTAAGTCTCTTTAGTTCCTCACAATTCCTTCACAAATGCTATTTTCTCAAGACGTTTAATACTAGATCAAGAAAAGTCATAGACATACATTCACCACATAAACACCTGGCCTTGATTTTTTTTTTTGGAAGTCTACCAGATACTGAGATTCAAATCAACCCAAAACTGCAAAGCCATCATGGTTTTCCTGCCAAGTTCTCAGACCAAATGAATCACGATCTTCCAGTTGCCTTCTCAAAGAAGGAAAAAATAAATTACACTACACTTGGGTAAAGCATGCAAACTGTTAACATGCATGTAACACAGAAGGACGTTTATTGCATTTTTCCCAATGTCAATGATAAACCACCAACATTCAAACCCACAGTTTCATTATGACAAATTATCCTTCATTTTGGCGCTTTTTTTAACATATTAAAATCAAAATCACAAAAGAAAACAAAAAACCCCTCTACAAAAGTAAAAAAGACTAGAGTTTTTGTAATTTATAAATTGCTGCTGAACCCAGAGGCGAAGTGAAACAGTAGTTGTGGCATGCATCCACCAAGTGGCCAGACCTAGCACCACAATGAACATATTTCCTAAGCTACAAGTCTTGCTGGAATCATGTGTAGCAGGTCATAATATCCAAACTCTATCAGAAAATTCAAATACAGACAGAAAAGGCTGGTAAAAGCAACATGAATGCAAAAAAATAATTTCATGAGGAGAAGGGGAAAGGGAAAATGTTTGCTTTTGGAACAGAAAATGCTCCAAATTAATAAGAATACCTTCAGCAAGTGGGTCAAGTGTGTGAATCATGAGCTGGAAGATGCTGTTCCTCATTAGACTGTTGTGGAGAGATGCAGAGCTTCCTCCCCGCTGGAGCCGTGGCTTGGTCTAAGTGGAAAAATAAGTGAAAGAATTTATCGGGGTTTTTTTTGTTGTTTCTGTGGAAACGAGTCTGAAACTCTATGAATTAATCTCATATCTCACTACAAAGTGAAATATTTTCAACCATCACCTATAGCAGATTATATTAAACTATACACTGTATTAAACATTGCAGTATGTATAGACAATTCCTCTGGAGTGGATGGATCATCATTAGTGTCCCAGGGCTGAGGAAAAGAGCTGAGAAAAAAGAATCCTTCTCTGTGAAAACTCATAAAATGATAGGAAAATAAAAACCTCATACTTGCATCAGGGAGAATTCATAACTTGGAGAAGCTTGTGGATGAATCCCTGACGTAAGTTCTAATTTTCATTTCATTGGTACCTTGCAAACATGCATGTTATCAAATTTATGAAGAAAACGAGCAGAGAGTATCCTTTTTTAAAGGCAAAATCCTAAAGTTCACACTTTGATTCAATACACTAGTAACTAATTGCAAAAACAGATTGAGAGGGTGGTAAGGAAACGCAGACTCCTATAGCAATGCAGCATCTTTTACATGCTTTTAAGAAATGTAAAATATATTCTGAGCTTCTTTGCCCTCTGGTGTTATCTAGTACAATAATCAATGCACTAAGACTGCTTTGTGGATGTCTGTCTGCTTGTTTCAGTATAAAGCATAATCAAAGCAAACAGACTGCTGACTAATAAGAACCTGAAATGCAATTAGAGGGAAAAAACAATCCTGAAGAAAATAGTATTTTGCAATATGATGTGGTAGATTAATCTTTGGTGTCATACAAATACTAAATTAAAAATTATAGAAACTGAACAAGAAAATGAATTCACTGGTTTAACTTTGGAAATAAATTATTTAAGTTCTATAGTAGCAAAGCAAGGGGAAAGAAATCACAGTAATTTAGAAAACTGCCAAACTAAAGTAAGGCTTGTCTCATTATACTCCTGAGAAATAAATGGTCAAACACATACTAATTGCTGCCTACCGTCAATGTTTGGTCATCCTTGTCGCCAGCTTGCGGTGACTGTATGAATAGGAAAAAGAACAAAAAGGAGTGTCAGAACATGCATAGAATGGAAAGGCAGCAAAACACCACAGATGTCTGATCCTATGAGTGCTGTTGTGATAAGTTTTTTAACCACTGGAATTAAAGCATTGCAGTGATCAAGTAAATCAGTGTAAATTCACACTGCAATGTTGCAGGAGTCTTTTATTCTTGTCATTTTTTTGGGAATGTTTCTGTCTCTGGGCCTGGCACAGAGCATCTGGACTGGATGTCACAATGTTCAATTCATACAAATTGCACAGGGATGCAAACTCCCTGTGTGTCAACCAGTTGGGGAGGCTGAGGACTGAAAAACTAAAAGTAATAAGGAACTCATGATGTGATTATTTTTTAGTCATTTGGCTTGTCCCACGGAATCTTAATACTAGAATATATGAAACTTAAGTCATCAAATACTAATTAAAGCAGGGCACGGTGCAAAGTTGAGCTGTCTTATGTTCATTCTTATTCGATCATAACTCCTTTTCCACAAACTAGTGTATAAATAATCTCTATCTCAAGACTCATTTGGTGCATTACATAGAAAGAAAATTATGTCACAACTGTTACATGGAACAATCTCACCAGTGTAGCAAACCCCAGGTTTTGGACAAATCTCAACAATGATTTTTAGGACATGGCTTTCAAGTTAGTAAATTAGCCTTCAAGGTTAAGTGGAAGGCAAGTAGTTAAGAACAACTGCTGATATCATAGCAGATACTTTCTGTTCCATAATACATAAAACAATAACTAGAACTGAACTCTTTGTAAAAAATGTAAACCCCTAGCTGTGAATATTAACTTGAAGAAGAGATAATGAGGCAAAGAAAAGCTCTTTGTTCTAATAAAGACACTACCTGACAACCAAGAAAATAGACCACCCTTGTGTGAGAAATAGTTATTTAAAAGAGCTTTATACCTCTATTGAAGACAACAATAATGAAAAGAACATTTAATGGAATGGAAAGAAAAGAAAATATAAAATCTGTGTTCAAAAATGTTATTAAAACAGTGGATACATTTTAGAAATTTTTTGCATAATGTGACTGTGCATGTGTATACAAATACCAGCGGCAAAAGGAAGATGAGGGGGAATGTGGGCCCACTGCTAAACACAGAGGGTGCCCTGGTGTCCGAGTATGCAGAAGAGGCCAAACTAGTGAATGCCTTCTTTGCTTCAGTCTTTATGGCCAAGGCTGGCCCTCATGAAGCCCAGTCCAGCAAGGATAGTAGGATAGCTTGGACAACATGGGACTTGACCTTGGTGGACGAGGAAGAGGTTAAAGACTTGTTTGGCAAGCCTAACACTCAAAAGTCAATGGGTACTGATGGGATGCACCCTGGAGTGCTGAGGGAGCTGGCTGATGTGATTGCTAAGCCTCTCTCCATAATTTTTGAACAATCATGGAGAACAGGCGAGGTGCCTGAGGACTGGAGAAAGGCCAATGTCACTCCAGTCTTCAAAAAGGGCAGGAAGGACGACCCAGGAAACTACACGCCAGTCAGACTCACCTCCATCCTTGGAAAGATGATGGAACAACTCATCCTCAATGTTGTCACAAAACATATGAAGGAAAATATGGTCATCAGGGGGAGTTAACATGAATTCAGCCAAGGGGAAATCCTGTTTGACCAACCTCATAGCCTTCTACGAGGGCATAACCAGCTGGCTAGATGAGGGGAGAGCAGCAGATGTCATGTTTTGCAGATGTCAGCTTTTGACACTGTCTCCCATAACATCCTCATCAGAAAGCTCAGGTAGTGTGGCATGGATGAATGGATCAAGAACTACCTGAATGGCAGAACCCAGAGGGTGGTGAACAACGGCACACTGGAGGCCTGTGGCCAGTGGAATTCCATAGGAATCAGTTTTGGGGCCAGTCTCATTCAACATCTTCATCAATGACCCGAATAAAGGGACAGAGTATACCATCAGTAATTTCCACAATGACACCAAACTGGGAGGACTGGCTGATTCCTGAGAAGGCTGTGTTGCCCTTCAGCAGGATCTCGAACAGCTTGAGAGTTGGGCAGAGAGGAATCTCATGAGGTTTAACAAGGACAAGTGCAGAGTCCTGAACCTGGGGAGGAACAATCCCATGTAAAGGCTGGGAGTCAACCTGCTGGAAAGCAGCTCTGCAGAGAGAGATCTGGGAGTCCTGGTTGATAATAAACTAAACATGAGCCAGGGACAGAGAACTTCTGGAGACAGTCCAGCCCAGGGCCACAAAGATGATCAGGGGATTGGAATATCTTCCTTATGAGGAAAGGCTGTGGGAACTGGGGCTGTTTGGTGCAGATAGGAGAAGATTTAGGAGGGGCCTCAATAACACTTATAAGTACTTAAAGGGTGGATGTCAGGAGGATGGGGTGACACTTTTTCATGTAATGTTCAGTGACAGGGCAAGGGCTAATGGGATGAAGCTGGAGCACAAAAACACTTAAACATAAGAAAGAACTATTTTACTGTGAGAGTGATGGAACAGTGGAACACACTGCCCAGGGAGGGTGTGGAGTCTCCTTCTCTGGAGATCTTCAAAATCCATCTGAATGTGTTCCTGTGTGACCTGATCTAGGTGTACCTGCTTCTGCTGGGGAGTTGGACTAGATGGTCTCTAAAGGTCCTTTCCAACCCCTACCGTTCTATGATTCTATGATTCTACAATATTAAAAAGCCTTGTATGTAGACAGTATACACACACATTCTCTTGAAATGAAAATACACACACACACACTTGCAAATCCATGAGTTCCTTCTGCACATTTTGAAGGATCTTCATGGGACTCCCTTGAGGCAAAACTTGCAAGAAAGGAAAAAAGACAAGCAAAGTAAAGTTCTTGTTGCCTCCAATGATGCAATTTGGGACTGCCAGGTCCCAAAGATCAGTGGGTACACTTGCAGAAGTACAGTTTACAGGATGTGGATGAGTGTTCAGAACTGGAACTTTTATTAAAGTTTAAAAAAAATATTATTTTGGACTCTGAACTTCTGAAGACAGGAAAATTATTTCTTAATTTTAGTATTGAAAGATGTAAGAATATATAACTGATAAATCTGAGTATTTTTTCTGTTTCAACCTGTCAAAGAGCTGAACATTTATGGTGAAGAAGGGTTGAAAGCACTCAATACACCTCAAAAAGTTGTGCATGCTCTAGGCTTAATGTGAGATCATACTAAAAAAAAAAATGTTGACAGAAACACTGACATTTATATAAAAGGGAATTGGATGAAATTTCATGAATGAATAAAATTAACTAGATTATAATTTGTACCATATAATTTAATTTTGTAGAAGATAATTATGATATAAAGAATAATGAAATGTTTTGCATATAAAGAAATAACACAAGGTGAAAAAACCTGAAATAATTTAATTCTTCATCTGTACAGAATATGATATAACACTGTGAAATAGATTCTTTACATTGTTTTTTTCTGCACATGATTAATAATACAATGGTTTCTGAGCTTAACTTGCCAGTCAAGTTACATCCTAGAAAAAATGTTCAAGACTGGAACATAAATAGAATTTTAAGGCAAAAACGCCTCCACAGTTGTAAAACTGAATTTAAATGATGGTTTGACATTTTGGTGTTACAAAATGCTTATAAAACCTGGATCATCTCCTGGATTAACAATAGTAACACCTTAAACCAGTGTTTTAAACTATGGCAGTGAAAAGTTCAGTTGTGGTGTTGCTGTTTACATCATGTTTTTGATGGCATTTTCTCCCGATTAGGATTGCAATCAAACTATTTCCCTATTGTTTTAAGTAAGTTTTGCAGTTACATGTTTATTGCTATACAATTTGGATATCACACACTGCATGGCAAAATCAGCTTTCATGGTCATAATGAAAGTTTGGTGCCTGGTAGTGTGGTGCTGAATGCAGTATAATGTCTCTAATTATTGTAGAACGTGAGCCAAGTTATGGTTTTGCTAAATTGTTTCAAGACGTTTTTATAGTGAAGGACTTCTGCTACTCTCTCTTGCACCTATTTTCAAACGCAGCATACAGACTCTGCGATTTTATACCTATCTGTGAGTCACTGCTTGTCAGTTCTGAAGTAAATTACAGGTGATAGGGTTCATGGTGCACAGGACTCTCTAATCTTTGCAAGACACTTACACTTAAGGTCTGTAGGTTTTTTTGTTAGGCTGAACTGCAGAAAAATGAGATTCATTACAAAGACAGCCACTGGAGTCAATCTAGTTAACTTAAAAGAGTCTAGATCATCTCTGAAAATCAGTATCCTGAGGAGTGCTAGCAATGGAATAGAACTGTTATGCCTATACTTGAAAATACATTATAAGTTACGTTAATGCATATCTAAAATCCAAAGCAACAAACTGAGCTACAGACATTTCAGAAATGAGCCTAATGATCTCAGTGAAAGAATGAAAACATTAAGTAATTTTATCCAGTTTTCTTAGGATATACACCTTTGGATTTCACCCAACTAGAATCCCTTATACGTCCTTTCTGTAAATATCCCAAAATAATCACGTTACAACTTTTGCCAACATAATGGATAGGCTTTATGTGGTTGGCAGGAAGCTGAAGTACAAGCCCTAGTAGTCCCAATATAGTTCAACTAAAATGCTTCTAGATATTCATGGGAATAAAAGTTGACCATCACCACCACAGTCTATGGAAGCCATGTCAGGTGTTGCAGTGGCACCAGTACAGCTTACTAACTGAAGGCAATGCAGTCCATTATCCTACTCTCTAGATTCATTATGCAGAAAGGCTGCAACTGGCTGTAGGGAAATATTTCCATATTTAAGCTATAGTAAACCGATGGTAAGGATTATAACTTTACTGCTTAGTAGATCATTACTTGTATTCAGACTGTGAACTGAGTACAAAACATTGGATGTTATTTAAAGCAGAGTACGAAAAAGCTTTAGCAAAATAGAAAAACAAACTGAAATTCCCTTTCACTTTGCCTGTCTTCTTCTTTCACTTTTTCTAAGAGTAAATTAAACCAGGTAGTTCTACCTAAAGAAGAATAATTGTGTATTGTTGAAGAAAATAAATCAGACTCAAAAGAACCATATTCAAAATTAAATTGAGATTGTAAGCTCATTTTACTAATCAAACAAATATTTTATTAAATTAAGCCTGAACTTTCAAAGACATTGAGCTGGAGCATCAAAATGAGATATCTGGCTGCATTTACAACTGCTTGTTTACAGGCACCTAGTGTGAAAATTGTAGCCCTGGGAAAAGCAGAATAGCTGTGTTCATTCAACTCGGCTACCTCTTTTATGCAAGTTTGTTCATGCAATTACCCAATGAGCATACACATAGTGAATCCTCATAAACATTCAGAAGATATGCACCTTAGCTGATTTGAGCAGGACAAATGGATAGTTTAAGGTATCAGTTGCTAAATTACATGCTAATATTAGCTCAGTTTATTTAATTCCAGATTTTTATGCATGCCATTACATGAAGTACAACACTTCCAGTCAACCTATAAGATCAATCAAATGACATCTAGTCGCTTAATAGGTGCAAGGAAGTCACAGACTGCCCCATGTCTCTTACCTTCTCTGAACTTGCTTAAAGTCAGGTATCTTTGGCTTAGAGTGGCTATGTAATAGCTCAAGCTTAAAGACTTGATGAGTTTTTAATCACCTTAATGTCAGAAGTAATTCTGCAGTTTTAAGTTGTCCTCTTATCTTTATTTCAAGACTTGTCAATGAAGTCACCTTTTGCTATTTTTTAAATTATATAAATTAGCACCATAGCTCTGTATGTCTAAGTAAGTTTAAAGAATATTTAAAGAAACCAACAAATGAAACCCTAAAGCTAGGTACTTAGAGCAGTCATTAGATACTCATGCACACATTTGCTTGTAAGTGACAGTTTAAGTACTTCAGTATGGATTTATTTAGTATAGCTAGCTTTAAAATACCTGAATTGAAAATGTTTAATACTCTACTGCTTCATCAACAATATTACACGGGAAAGCATTAGCGAGTGTTTCAAGATTAAGTTCTCAAAATTTAAAAAATGCCCGAACTAAAATCATCCATGATAAAAGCCGCAAACTATGCAAATGAATTCCAACTACACTACAGAGACCACTGACAGGGGATGCCAGCTCTTCATTTCATACAACTCAACCAAACATGAACAGTTTAGTAAGATGCCAGTGGAATCACATTTCGCAGAAATTGTGCTTACCTAAATACACAAAAGATATGCTACAGATCATAAACGATTTAAAGTTTGTCTTAAAAGTAGTCACAATAATTCCCAAAGAGGAAAGTGTTGGACAAATCTTAGTGCTTGCTAAATGCCAATTAGCAACCAATGAATAAATATAATTCCAGTGAGTTCACTGTATATTGCAGATTATTCATTGCAAGGTGGAAGGGCTGCAGTTTCTCTGCCTTTTAGAGTCTAACGCTGGAGATTCTGAAGGACATGGGCACCTTCAGCTGCAGAGAAGAACCCAGCCTGCACAGTCTGCAGGAAGGAAATGCTGAATCAGTGCACCCTTGGCTACCGTGGTCACATCCCCTTTCCACCAAGCTCTGCTCACTTCCCCAGCTTATTTCACAGCTGCTTCTCCCGTTCATCTGACTTTTTGTCACCAAGATCTCTGCTGACTTTATTTTCAGTTGGCAGAAACTCATGCTGGATCCAGGATAACAACTGCAAGATATCAAATATAAGAGTGGGATATAAAATAATTAATGATATTGAGAAAGCTGAGCATTGCTAATACTTGATGTTTCTCGCAATGTCACAAGAGGACAGAGAACAGAAGCAGGAATGTTGGACCAAAGGGAAAGCCTTGGCACACTATGTCTACCTTGTGGAACTGATTACCTTTTTTTTTTTTTTTGTAAAACATAACATTTAAAATGGCGTGTCTTGCACATTTTCAAAAAGAAGGAGCAGGGAGAAAGCAATGCATCACCAACACAGTTGGGATGATACTTAAGGTATCATTTCAGAGTATTTCAAATGACTGTGCTTTAAAACATAAGATCCTCATTCACTGGGAGCACACTGTCAGCCCTCGGCTGCAGGAGTTTGGGTGTCAGTTTTACATCAGCCTAATAGGCAAAATCTAACAGTTGGATTCCATTCCTTCATTTCCACATCTCTAAACTAGGAAGAGAGACACTGTTTTTAAAGAACTTTGTTCTAATAAAGATGACTAATTACTTTAGGGGGAGTTACCAGATAGGCCTGCCTTCTTTTCAAGCAATTAACTGTGACCTTTAGGTTTTGCATCCTCTACTGAGCACAACATACATGTTTATTGCAACAAGCTACAATTCAGCATCTCCAAAAACTACACTTAAAAGATCAAAATGTACCTCTTGAAATGTTTCTCTAGCTAACAAAACAATCAAAGTTGGTTTTTAAAAGAACTTTTGGACTTAAAAAGAACTTTTTATGCCTCTAGCAAGTCATAGACAATGGGTTTACAAGATTGTACGACAATCAATGCAACCAAAGCACACAAAACACCTGTACTTTTTACATTCAGTAGGATGTTAGACCGATTGTTCTATATTGTAAAAGGAAAAACAATGAAAATATGTTAGTTGTTTTTTTTTTAATCACACACTAACTGTATTACATTATACTTACTCAGCTGTAAATTATGTCTGAGGCAAACCAAAGTATTATTAAAAGTAAATAGCTTAACTTTGCATATTTGACTCAACAGTATCATAGGCTCACTGTCTTTATAAGTGACATTGAATAACATCTGCCTCCATTTTCATATCTGAGAGAAACCACTCTGGGTATTCTCACCACTGCCTCCTAGGTCTTTCTGATCACCTGAAACACACAAATGACATATACCTGGTGAGGGTGTAAGAAATGGGAGGGAGAAAATCTGTTAAGAATAAATAGAAAAGAAATTTTACAGAACAACCTGCAGATAAGACATTGGTACTGTAAGACCAGTGAACCTAACAGAGCTGTGGTTAGAAAAGCAAGTCTGAATTTCCAAATTTCATGTGCAACCATAAAGTAGAACAAACTGTTGATTTCACATTAGGTGAAAAAGAAAGGACCACATCATCTCCTCTCTTCCTCCAATTCCTGCAGTTTCTACAATGTTCTGCTTTGCATTAAGGTGAAAGAGAAAATCTGTCCTTCTGAAATTAGGTGCATTCCTATATGCTAGGATTTGGGAGAACACCAGACATGTGTTGGGGAGAATCTGCAGCATGCAAATGCTAGATTATTTTTAACTCCTTTGGAGCCAAGAGATGAAACAAAGGCAGAAAGACCTGAGTGTCACTGTTAATTTAGATAAAATGTTACAACATTAAGACCTTAAATCAGTCCCTCATCTTGGCTCTAAGTGTTTGGACAACTTGTTTAGGGACTTCTATCCTACATGACACAGCAAAGGAGAGACAGAAAATCTTTGTATTTACCTTCCTTCATCAATCTGGTATATCACACTGCCTTTCATACTATTGATTTGTCTCTGTAGCTACAAACCAGATGACTGCAGGCAACCTATTACCACACATAATACAGAAACAATGGTTCTTTTGCCCTAGTCTGCAAAGCCTAGTCCACCCAGAACAGCTTCCTAATATTTAAGGTAAATGTACAGCTCAAGAATTCTCACTGTGATCAAAGACAAAAAGACATCTGAAAAAACAGATGGTCTGGAGTTAGAGACGTCTGAATCATGGAAAGACATTGTAAGAGAGCCTAGATACAAGAAAGCAAAAGAAAATTAATGATGAAGCAGAGAAAAGTAAGCATCTAGTAGCCCTAGCTCAGGCTCATACCTGTCTTTCACTCATCTTTCCCACTTGCAACCTAGGATAAAAGCATTTCTTTACCTCCTAGCTGCTAAGTAAGCTTCATTGCAAATAATGAGAAGTCTCACAGACTTTTGCTGAGATACATTATTTGGACACCAGCCAAAATCACCATCTGCAAGGTCTTTCAATTATAAAGAGAAACTCACAGTAACTCCATCCATCTTTTATGTAATCACATTCCACTACAAAAGAAAAGTGAAATCTGGTTTCTCTAAGCACTGCAGGAGTCACAAGCAGAAGACCATGCCATTATATTCAGCCGTAAGCCTCGCTTTAGCCAATAGTTACTCCCCAAATGCTCAGTCTGCCTTTATCTTTTCTTCTCATGATTTTTCTCTGAGAATCTGTGCTTCTTTCATCATGCCTGGACTTTCCTGCTGCCTTTTTTCCTCCTATCTCTTTTTTGAGCACATCACACAATACATCTCCACTAGGCTTTCTTCAGTGTGAAAAAAAATACAAGAAATAGAAGGATCAAGGGACGCCTTTAACAACAACAACAACAAAAAAACCCGCCCTTGCATTATATGAAGTTAGAATGGCAGAGTGGATATGAAACAAGACTTGGACTAATGAAAGTTAGCAGGTGGCCATTCTATTAAAGATCCTCAGTATAAATGCTGGCTGATTATTCAATAGTCAGACTCCAATGTATGTGGCTAAGTTTGAGGTTGGCTTTAATGACATTCAAATATAAAACTCTGTTTTCAGGTAATGCACATACTGCCAGACTACAAAAATCGGGTTGTTCCAAGAGAGAAGAACCCAGTTCTCCAAGATAATACAACTAAGTTAGTCATATAAAGAAAAATGTAAGATAAAGAAAGCCAGAAATCATTAGGTGCTTTGCAGTCTTAAGCTGTCTGCAAGTAACCCATAAGCCAGTTTTTGGTTCCATAGAATATTCCCACTCCTAAGAATCTATATACCCTTCTGTTTTAACATGACTCTGTAAAAATTTCAGTAAACAATGCACACATGATTGCCTTCACAATATTCACTTGAACTTTGGGAAACTTTAGTGTCTATCAAGCTGAATTGTGAGTAAATATGGTTCTCTCATGTGGGTGTTTGTGAGACTCCCATCAGGATTACATGAATTTAAGCCATTTTTTATTATACTGTGTTCTATACATGGTCATTATGTTAATCAACTTCTCTGCTTATAATGCTGACCAAGGGAGTCAGAAGGAACAAATATATTTGATTCTTGAAATACCATCTTTCCATTTGTAAAACACTGTGGTCAGAATGAGAAGAAACACTAATTACAATTCCCTTAGTCTACCTGCCTCCTGTTTGTTCTACTAGCAGTTTTGCTGTAGATAGATACCTCTATGCATGTACATTTTCAATATGCTTCATAAAGAGTACTCCTGCTGTGAATGTCTATAGCAATATCTGAAGAGAGCTTTTTTATTTTTTTCCCTTTAATTCAAAACTGTGTTTATTGAATGGAAAAGAATGATTAGGATTGTGCTGTCCAGTTCCTGTGAACTGCGTTACCTTTCCAAACTGAACTAACTCCCTTATGTACAATCACAGAAATCTCCTCTCAGACCATTGATGTTTTTCAATATTCTGATTTCTATTCTGAATTATCATTACATTTTAATTCTGGTTCAGAGAGATTTAGCAAATACATGAGAAAAATAAATAGGTCAGGTAAAAGCATAATGGTAGCATACATAAAAAAATACCAAATACTTGGGACACTGGCGTGGAAAACCTCCATCAGATCAAAAGTACAGAAAAAAAAAAGTGGCTCAGAATCTGACTTCACACCACTGTTAATTAATTCAATGGAACTAGCATAAAATTAAATTACATGAGTGCAGGATCTGGTTCAGTATGCAGGAAGAAATGTATTATTTATTCCACAGCACACTGAAGTATGGTCTCAGTTTCATAATTTGTTACATATAAAGTAAAATACAGTGCAAATGAAAGATGCATTTTGCAAAATTAATGTTTCCACTCTCAGGGGACTACTGGCTAACAGATCCCACTATATTTGCAGCTATAAGAAACAGTAAAGCACTATTCATCTTATGCTACTAAATAAAAGGTCTCTCTCTGTATGTTACTGACTGCTTCTTAAACTGGGGTTTTATACAAGTTCATTTATTTCACACTTTCTTGACCTTGCCTGACAAGGATTTTTTTGGTCTGAGTCAGGTTCTTCATCCACCCTGAAGATGGTCAGGACTTTGCCAGCTCAGCCTGGACGCTGAGCCAGCCAGATGCAAAAATTTTGAGGTCTTGGCGTAGTTTAAAGTCATGTATCCCTGTCATGCTACACAGCAACAACCAGAGCTGGGAAGGCTGAGGGCTCTAGATCCAGTTACTTATCATGACAGGCAAGATCAGAAGAATGGATTTGGGATCTGGATAGTTCAACTTTTTCCAAAAATATAAACTGCCAGAATATTTTTGGAAAAAGCTTTTACATATCTTCATGTCCCACCTATGCTAGTCATCTCTCATTGTAATAGTCATGAAAAGAAAAGAAAAGAAAAGAAAAGAAAAGAAAAGAAAAGAAAAGAAAAGAAAAGAAAAGAAAAGAAAAGAAAAGAAAAGAAAAGAAAAGAAAAGAAAAGAAAAGAAAAGAAAAGAAAAGAAAAGAAAAGAAAAGAAAAGAGAAGCTTACAATTGCTTTCTTAATGCTATGGTAAATTATGGTGAGCTGTGCTACTGTTTCTGCCAGTCAACGGACTACCTAGCCACTCTTAGTAGTAGTAGTACCCTGACAAGCTTTACACAACACTACAGCAGTCACACTGTGATTCAGCCACATTTCTCACCTCTCACTGCTTTTACTCCTGGCCTCCAGCACCTTCAGAGTCACATGCAAGTAAGAACAACATTATAAGCTACTCACTGAGCTCACGAAAGGATAGTAAAGCAGAAACTGTATCAAGATGTTAACCTTTCCAATTGGGTTGGGAATAAACAAGGGCTGCTTCTGTCTAGTGAATTAACAGTGCAACTTGTGAAACTGACTGCAAAATTGACCAGGGTGATAGCAGGTTTTATGGACTAACAGAATCTACTGCAACATTGCTAAAGCATAGCTACTGTTCCGGGCACAGGTAGAGAAAAGCAAAGTACGGACTTGCATGAGGACAGACTGGTAATTTCACCAAAGACCTTGGACCTAAAAGCCAGCATTGACAGCCTTTGGAAAAACTGCTCTCCAGACTCCAATCTGTCAGGTTTCTGGAGCTACAGATATTATTTCCTCTGACAGAAGTAAGTTAGTTAACACAACTATTCAAGCCCTATTACAATTGTATTAATGAAGAAAAGGCTTGTTCTTTGGTTTAGACCACTGAGGAAGGAGATTGGATGAAAACAGGTCAAGAGATATAAAAACAAAGAAGACAAAAATGCTGCCAAAACACAGAAAGTAAAAATTTTTGTGAGCATGAAGAAAACATTCTGCCCACAGAAGCAGGCATACTTCTCTCTCACCTCGCATTAAATAAGGTCATATACTGACAGACTGAAAATTCTGTCTTACAAAGCCTTTCTTTCCTGAAGGAGCTATGGACCCAGGCACAGATTGAATTCTAACCACTGATTCGGGGAAGGCGCCAGACTTGCATTACGCAGTGCTTGGAAACGTCCAGCAGAAATCTTCCTGCAAAATCCACATCAGTTGCCTAAATCTTTCTAACCATTACTTGACATGGAAAATTAAGCCTGACATCTAAGACTACATCTTTTTGTATGAAAATTGCAGTGATCATGAAACTTTGTGGTGAAAGTTAAGTTTTGTGGTCTTCCTGGACCACAAAAGACTATCCAATAAAGACAGGATCACATCTCCTGTGAAAGCACTGTGAAAAAACTAATAATAGAAAGACATTGCATGTTTTAAAGCTAAAGACAATGAAATAAATCAGAACAACAAAGAACTGTTAAGTGGCAATGTCCCAAACAAACAAAATCCAATCACTTGTATCACACCTTCTGAAAAAAGAAGTGAGGTTACACACAGAGTTCTGAAACTCCTATGTAGCAATTTGGATTCTACTTTGATAAAACTCATTTGAAAAGACAAATTTCTTCACTGTTACCACTGCACTATGAATTTCATACAATAATATTCCACTTGCTATTGAATTGAAACAGAATGATCTAAAGCCTTTGCAGCAAATTTTTTATTATCGATTTTCACGATTCCTCCTACTGGGAAGAGGAGCACTATTTAAAAAAGTTATTTCAGGCACTTTATCTCTCATAATGTGAACTCCTATATAGAAATGAGAATTATAATAATCTCTGTGCTTTGTTTTCTGTCATTTAAGACCTCAGTTTATTGTGATATGTGTGTGCCTGACTTCTTTAGAAAAAAACATTATTTTTTTTCTCAATTCATTTGCTCCCTTCTTTCATTAGTTGATGAGAAATCCGTCTCTGTGATCTAAGTTCTATGAGTTGCTTTTGCTGATGACAGAAAGTCATCCGAGGACATTTGTCTCCTCCAAATTTGCATAATTTATCACATATGCAAAGTAATGCCTAGTGTCTAATACTTACAAATTGTCCTGATTTCAGAAGAAAAATAAACCGTGAAGATGAATTTCAGTTTCATTTACAAAATGATATTTTTGCTGCTTTGTCCTTGTGAAGACAACATTGTAAACCTAGATTGACATAAATCACTTATTAGGATTAAACAAGTTAAAGTAAGCAAGTGTCATTTCTGCATTTAAAGGCTGAGGGTGGTGATGCAGTCAAACGCAAAGGCTAGTGTAACATGCAGTGAGAAGCAGACATTCTTCTTGTATATTATATCCTATATTTTTGTATTTAACGTTTCTGAGGTGCCAGGGTTCCTTTTAAAAGTCACAGGTAGAAAGTACTGGCTTCTTAGTAGTGGCTGTTTCTTACGTTCTTCTTACTACTTCAGCTTTAAGTAGTAGGTGATTCACTATTGCAAATGAAGAAAAAAAAATGTTTCCTGTACTTTAAAAAGTCCTTTAAAAATAATTACAATTTTAGAATTTTAAACATAAGCAATACAATTTCACACACTTCATGAACAGGGTTTCAGAATCTCCTGCAAAAAAAGCTTTGATTCCAGATTCATAGTCTGGCTCCAGTCTGGCCTTCAGTTGTATTCTCAGAAGAAAGACCATTTGGTTGCTCCTTCTTTTTCCCCCCTCAAAGTTTCTGAATCAGTTTTCCTTGCTTTTTCTTTTATTCTTTTTTAAAAAGTATTATTATTTTTATAAGGTCTATACCACTATTCACTTTCTTGTCAAGCATTTTTATTTAAAAGTGTCTGTTCTTCTGTAAGGTCTGTCAATGACTAAATTTATGTGTGACCTTTGCTGTGGTCAGAAATATCTGACAGAACTTTTAATACTAGAGTGGAAAATGCCATGCCATGCAAGTCTCACTGATAGTACTGAATTCATCTGCTGCAAATGAAACAGTCTCAGTTTTGAGTGTGTGTCATGGAGAGATGCAATTATGACTCCTGTCTGCACACTGCAGATGGACACATTTATGCTACTAGAACAAGAAAAGCTCGCAGTGATGGTTGGCCATTATGTCCTCCCTAAACTACACCACTGAGGGCGAGAAACATTTAAAAGAAAAACCTATACAATTATCCAAATCACATGCAAGTGTGAGTGTCAGATTGTAACTTAATCCCTGGGAGAGCCACGGCAAACTAGGAGAGATTTATCTTGGAGAAGATTCATGTCTGTTTGTGAGGGGATGGTCTTCTGAAATCATTACTGCTGATGATACTGTGTAGCCTGACACTGCTACAGGAGAACCAACTTCTGTGACATGCCTGCTCTAGGTGAGAACACCTCTTTATGGTTGATGTCACCCATACCCAGAGTTTTTAAATAAATACTGTTTTGATTAACATCTGCCACGTACAATCCATCTGCTTTTTGGTTAGCTACAGCATGAAGGAAAATACAGCAAAATTCCTTGGAAAGGGGCCAAGTGGAGTGGAACAACATTTTTCTACGGAGAAATTGGCTCCCCATGGGATTTTCTTGCACTTTCCTGTCTCTCACAATGTTTTTGCAAGCACAGGATAGTGGCCATCTAGACCCTTAAAGATCAATGGGACTAAATCAGCCAAGTCACTGAGGGGCTCATGCAAGTAAGAGTTTTTGAGACTGAGCTCATAATTTCTAAGAGCAAATACATTAGGATTTTATAAACTCAAAAAGGCTTGTGAGAGTAATAATCTGTAAAGCCTATTAAGCTATTAAGGTAACCAAATAAAGCATCTGCATTTTGATCTGTCTGCAATCTAAATGCTCAGTATGAAGTTTTCTTGGTGATACAGAGAAAACTGAAAAAAATAACTCTCCATAAGAATTTTCTGTGTTTCAGCATCTGTTAGGAGAGAATATAAATGCCAGAAACTTCTTCCACTTATATGTAATCTTACATCAGTGCTATACTTTTAATATTTGAAAATGTCTTCTCTGTTAAATTTTCACTCCTTAAGATAGAAGATAAAATACACTAGTTACTCTAGCCTGTTTATACTTTTACATGTTTGCATTGTTTCACGTGCTGCAAAAACTGTCAGCCACATTATCTCCATGGCCATCTCTGCTCCACATACTACTTGTTACTAATGCTTCACACTCACTATTGTCTGGATATTCTTCTCAAGTGTTTGGGTTTTTAAAGTTATTTTCATTTTCATTCAGAATCTGCTTAAAGATAAATTTCTGCACTGACCGTAACAGGCAAGGTCACTAGCCAACAAAACTAAATTGAATTGAACTTCTCAGCTAATGCTGTTTGAAGATTGCCACTTTGCATCCTAACTATTTTGTTTTCAATGCAGTGAAGTGGTAAGGTCTTCAGACAATATTCTTTTGGTACATCAAGTAGAGCCAAACACATAATTATAGCTAGCTTGCAATGTATTTCTTATTGTATGTCACGTGCTATCGTAAACAATAATCCTAGCTTTTCTGCTGTAAGTGAATAGATGCATGTTAGCTACCCTCAGCAGCAATAAATTGAATAATTTATGTTGTAAAACAAGGATTTATTATTCAGCATAAATTTTTTTTTACAGAATTGGTTTTTTAATTGTGAAGCTGTATCCTCAGATGAAAGATTTCATTATGTATCTTGAAATAATCGTAATCAAATGACAGGAAAAATGATTCTGCATTTGTCACACTCTGCACCAGTGTTCATAAATTCATCCAATATTAGTTGCAGAAATATGGATTTTTAAAATATTTCTCAGCTCTAAAACGTCACTATTTCAGAGTCACATTAAATAAGATAACATACCATTTTTCACTTAATTGCAAAGTGCCCACCACTTTTTCTTTAATTTTAAATTTCCTTTCTTTTCCAGCCCTGTAAAAATTTTATTTCCAACACTATGTGCAGTTATTTAAAAAAAAAAACAAAGCAACAAAACAACTCAGACCCAAAAAAACAAACAAAAAACCCCAGCTTTACAGCCTTTACAAAGGCTTTACAGATAAGCCAACCAAACAATACTGATTATGATAGGAAATAAAAAGATGAGCCTGTTTCCACTGTTTCCATGGTAAAATGTAACTACTATATTAGACACAACACTGCAGTAATAAGCAGATCCTGCAGCGAAGACATCTTCTGTGTGAGTCCAACAGGAATCCAGAACTGCTTCTTAAGTAATACTTTTTTCATGTCAGGTGATATTTAATTATCACACTCCTGGCCAAATTATATGTGAGAAAGACTTGGATGATAAAAAGTGGTTCAGAAAGGTTATTTGGAGGATGAATTGAGAGGACACAGATATATTTCTATCATCACTCTTACCATTTTTACTCTCACCAAACAGTGCTCACTACCTGAATGACTAAGCACTATTCAGAATGAGTTGGCATGGTCAGCTTAGATTTCCAGAGAATGAATATATTATACTATAAGCACTTGTTAAGAGTACAAATAGATGATTTATACCTTTTCCTCCACTATAGTCAGACACAGGTACTCCAGGTTTACTCTCAATGACAAATAAAAATATTTTTACAGCATAAGCTGCAATAAAGTACCCTTATTCCAACACTAAGTCTTTGTTTTGTTCCATCAGATAGCTTGCAGGAAGAATGACTGTAACATTGACATTTCAGTTATTTCCCTTATTCCAGTCCTCATGTAAATACCTGCAATGGTTGTGTATTTATTTTACAAAGCATTTTTCAAAAGTGCACTGAAAACCATTAGGCCTGTTCCTGAAGCACTAAAAACAAACTTCTACTGATTTTAGTGCCTGGAGTTCTCTCTCTGCATCAAAGAAAATAACTTCATTTACCACTGAAGTATCTCTAGGTCAACGGCAGCTACAATTGACTCCAAAATGATAAAATAATTTCAGACAGGGAGAGGCCAAGAAACCACTTGGGAAAACTGAGTGATAGGGGCAATTTGGTCTCATTTTTAAATGCTTATCGAACAGAGTAATATTTGACTTCATTTTATTACATTGCCACAGACTGATGTAGAACATTGCCACACACCTGCATTTCACACATCTGTTAATTGGCTTGTCAACTACTCTATGTCTATTTTATGGTATTCCTCATCCAAAATCTCTTTCTGGATAACATGTAACAGTAGCTGCTTATTCATTAAAATACTTTCAATATAAACTCCAGAAAAGCTAAGCCAAATCTCAAAATAAGAGGTCCAGTGCTTCCACACTGTGATTAGAGAGGTTGCTTTCCTTGCAGTGTACTGTTTCTCATAGCATCACTGGTACAGCGACACATGATGAAAGGCAGGAGTCCCATTATTCCAGTGGATATTGTAATACAATGAATGCTTACACAAAACATCAGATCAGAGTAACGTGTCAGAAATTTTGCTTAGACACTTGTACTGCAGTCGCCTATAAAACAATGAAGTGAGAATAAAGGCAGTCCAACTGTGGGTTACTGTGGGATTTGGGGCAAACACTGACCTGCTGCTTATCCCATACAGATAATAAGCACCACAGAGGAACAGGAGTGTTAATGGGGAAGACTGTAAGCTGTACCTACAGACCCTTGAAAGATCCAGAGAAATACTGATGAAATTTCACTTGCATCTGTATCTGAAATTTGCTGTGTCTGAGAAGTTAGATATGCAAGTTCTATGTAATTTTGCAGAAATATCGTTGCTTCAAATGGAATACAATTAGTAGCAGACACAAATAATATTTAAATATAAGATCATTAGGCTACTCAAATCACTCTTACTAGAGGTGCTTTACCATCAGCTTAGATCAGCTGTGCTGTCTCATGTGCAAATAGAAAGGATAAGTAGGCTATGTCATTTGATTATTCAAATTTGTGACATCTCATTGCTCTCTGAGAGCTGTTGGGACACAGCTGGGACATAGCTTTCCCTGGCAGAAGGGAGGGAACAAGACCTTGCTTGCATTTGTTCTATAAGGACAAGCATTCTTTTCATCACTGGAGACCTCCTTCTTGCACTGATGTAGCTGTTTGATTACACCAGCATTTTTCTCTTAAAAGCCTTGGAATTCCTCACATACTTTTTAAAGAGGAAAAGCTATTCTCATGTTTGAGAATATCAATTTCTTACAGATTTATGGATCTAGATTTCTGTTTTGCTGTACAATAAGGGAGCCTAATCCTAGCTCTGTGTATATACATATACACATACATGTGCTCTCTTTTGGAAAAGTGGTCTCAGGTTTACACTGTAAGAAAGAGCTAGAAAGAAATAAGTCCTAAGAAAGAAAGTGTCAGCTTCTTGAGCTAGATTTAGGTCTAGTTTTCCTTTTTCCAGACAGAACTAGGAATTGCATTAATTATACTGCTACATTCCACACATCCTTAACCTCAATGACCAAAGGCAGGGACAGAACTTCTCCTACAAGGCTGAGGGCAGAAAATGATCCTACAAGGTGAAAGCTCCCATGTTTCAGTTTGGAAGTAGATAAGAAGACATAGAATCATAGAATCATGGAATGGTGGGGGTTAGAAGGGACCTTTAGAGATCATCTAGTCTATCTATGTAGACTTTGTATATGAGTTCATTTAATTCTTTAAAATACAAAATGAAATATATTATTGATCCAACAATGTGTGACAATGTCTATATTCCTCTAAGACAGGAGCTGACCTATACTCATATTTGCTAATAAATAGCACGTTTAAAAATGTTTTGAAGCCACTAGTTCTAGTCTTGCAAGGATAAAGGTGACCTAAAGTAAGAAGATCTTGGCTTCACTGAGAGCTTTATTAAGACACGAAAGAGTTGTATGACCTTGGCAGTCCTAGCAGAGGTGGAGGAGGAAAGAGTACAGAGGTGCTTACAAGTGCTTATTGTGATGTATCTAGTAAACGACAGTAAATAAGGTAATAAGGTAATAAATAAGGTAAATGAGGTAATACTGAAAATGTGAGTCTAAGACAAGAACAGAACCACTTTCTGCCTGTAACTGACATATTCCTTTGCTTCTGTGCAGGCCATACAGACATGAAAAATGGTTGCATTTCTTGGGATACTGAAGATTGTTGGACCTATTCTGAAATTGAAAATCTGATCAAGTGCATCTTTGATCTCACTAAAACATGTGTTTGACAATCCTTTTGAAGTAGGTCCTCAATGAACACTGCAGCTTTTTGATGAGCTGCAGAAAATATAGAGCACAAACAACCTATGAAGACATACATTTTCCTTTTCCTTGATAATCTCCTTTCCAATGGGGGGCTGCACCATCGAAGAAGGCCAATGGCATCCTGGGATGCATCAAGCAGAGTGTGGCCAGCAGGTTGAGGGAGGTTCTGCTCTCCCTCTACTCTGCCCTGGTGAGGCCTCATCTGGAGTCCTGTGTATAGTTCTAGGCTCCCCAGCTCAAGAGGGACAGAGAACTTCTGAAGTGAGTTCACCACAGGGCCACCAAGATGATCAGGGGACTGGAGAACCTTATGAGGAAAGGCTGTGGGAACTGGGGTTGTTTAGTCTAGAAAAGAGGAGATTGAGGGGGGAATCTTATTAATATTTACAAATATCTAAATGGTGGATGTCAGGAGGTTGGGACATCCCTTTTCTCGATGGTATCTAGCAACAGGACAAGGGGTAATGGGATGAAGCTGGAACACAAAAAGTTCCATTTAAACATAAGAAGAAATTATTTTACTGTGAGGCTGCCCAGGGAGGGTGTGGAGTCTTCTTCCTTGGTTGTTTTCAAGACCCGCCTGGACACATTCCTATGCCACCTGATCTAGGTGGACCTGCTTCTGCAGGGGGTTTGGACTAGATGATCTCTAAGGATCTCTTCCAACCCTCCATTCTAAAAGAAAAAAAAAAAAGGACAGGGAACTGCTGGAGAGAGTTCAGCTCAAGGCCACTGAGATGATGAAGGGAGTGGAGCACCTCCCTTCTGATGAAAGGCTGAGAGACCTGGGGCTCTTTAGCTTGGAGGAGACTGAAGGATGATGTCATTAACGTTTACAAATATGTGAAGGGTGGGTGTTAGGAGGATGGAGCCAGGCTCTTCTCAGTGATGTCCAATGATAGGACAAGGGGCTAGTGAGTATAAGCTGGAACACGAGAGGTTCACAAAGAAATACAAGGAAGAATTTCATCACTGTGAGGGTGACAGAGCACTGGAAGAGGCTGCCCAGTTGAGTTGTGGAGTTTCCTTCTCTGGGGACATTCAAAACCCCCTTGGACAAGTTCCTATGTGACCTAGTCTAGGTGGTCCTGCTCTGGCAGGGTATTGGACTAGATTGTCATTTGAGGTCCCTTCCAACCCTTAAGGTTCTGTGATTCTGTAACTCTGTCTTGCAATTTGTTGAACTTCCTGAAGAATATTGAGGCTTAAATATTGCATTTGGCAATATCAGTCATTTGACTGAAGAATTCTTTGTACTAATGAGGCATTGGAAATCAGTCCACGTCCTTCTCTGCATGTGTCATAATATGGCTATTACTGTGCAGATAAGGCAGCCAGGCTGACAGCACTGACTGCAATCTGCTCGTTTGATGAAAACAGTGCAGATGTTCCTTATAGGACATGAATAGGTCAGAGAAAGTGTTTGAATGTTACTTTACAAGAGACATACTCAGGCACTAGTATTTTTCTCTAGAATTGTTTGTAACAATGAAAAAGAGAATGAATGAGTTAACAGGTGAGTTAACCTTTTTTTTTTACGTTTGTAAGGCTTTCAAAGTATTTTGTAGGAGCTACCTTACATACTTACAAAAAGTTTGTTAAAAAATACACATCAGAGATTATGGGAAAAGAAATCTACCTGTGCATGCTGTCTGTCCTTAGACACCTACTGAGACACTCACTTTCTGACTATTTTTACTTCCAAACATGATGACTAACCACACCTGTGAGCTCAGTATTTTTGATTTATTAGAACCCTGTTTGAATTTTAAAAAGTGGTAATGGAATTCTTCAGTATTATTTCTAACTAGTTTTTGGTCCATGGATGAACTTCATAGCTTTCACTAGTTTGCTGTTAAAACAAGAATATCCGTCTGCTTTCAGAAGTCACCTCTCATAATTGAAAAGTGACAATCACCAAAATTACATTGCTAAATAAGCAACAGCTTGCCTATTTTGGATAGGTTCTACAATTATGTCCATATACAGAAAGGTTTTTTATAAAGATATTCATTACCTCCTTTATGTAGAACTGGTCAAAGCCTACAGAACCAATAAGCAATGTTCAATAAGCAACAATGTAACTGTTCCATACTTCCTTCTATCAGCAAAGATCTCATGAAATGATGAAATGATGAAAAGGAAAAAGGTCATATTCTGTCACAGGATGATGATGAGCCATGTACATGTCTTCACTGTTGAAAAGCTAAATGCTAAGTTGTGTAAAGAAAAGTATTTGAAGGACTGCTATCCCTTCCAAAAGGCACTGACAAACACTCACTGAAAGATAGTGAACAGCTTTAATCATATACCAAGAGGAAATATGAGTTCTGACTAGGACAGGTGCTAGAAATGATACAGGTGAAAAGGGGACAAGAGGAGACCTCAGATCTTGATTCTTCTATATAGGAAAAATGGCAGAACGGAGACACGAAAGCTTTTTACAAATTTATCCGGGAAACAAGGACCAAACAAAAAGATATAAACTGACTGCAGAAACAGTAAGTCTAGACATGACATGGATTTCTATATGTGGTCATGTTGAAATTCTGAGCACTAGCACTTATGTCTGCCTTTTTCTTGGAGCTTTGACAAATGTACACAAAGGATAATATAATACAATTGCCTCTGATTGCAAGCAACCGGACACAGAAGGCCATTCTACTGCTATAACGTCAGGATTTGCAATGATTACTTGCAGCATATCATGATTAAAACCTAGGAGGAGATTCTAATTTTACTAGGATTCATCAGAAGAGCATTTTATTCATTGGGTGCGTATGTGCAAGTAACTAAATTTTCCATTATAGTATGGAAACCTTAAATTCATAGTACCAAATTCAATGCACACATACACATTCTACCCTCAAAAATACTGTACTTAAGGATGAAGTGGATTTTTTGAATTATTATTTGGGCATTTTATTTTAATAAGTAAAACCTTATTTTGTTTCTGAATGACCTTCTAGCCAACATAATTCCCTGGTGATTCATCCAGTTGTTCACAGACTTCTGCAGAGTCATAGTAGGATATGATCTCATGGTCTCTGTTCACCACTTAAAACATGGAATGGAGAAGAAAAGTCAGACAAACTGGGATGGTTTCCTGACAACAAATTCAGGGCTGAAAGAATACTTTGGAAAGCTTTAAGTCACCTAAAAAATAAGTGTCAACTACAGAAAGTGAGCAAATTTTTGCACCTCAGTGATATGTATGTGTAACTTTGAGAAAGCTACTTATTTTGAGAAGTGCAAGAAGGTTCATGTAATTGCTTTCTGTATGTACACTAAATAAAAATTTTTAAAGAAACATCTGCCCTGAAGCAGATTTAGACTATAGTCAGAACTACTACAAGTGAGCTAGAACTGCATGTGAAGTGACAATTAGAGTTAATTCAAGCTTGGATGCTATTTTATGGCTATATAAAATTATTTTTCATTCTACTAGTACCTGGGATATTTTGTGCTTTATCCCTGAAAGAGAACAACTAACTCCATGGTGAACTATATTTATATCACTTACTTTTAAATCCTTCCATCCTAATGATTGTAAAAGACCACCTTTACTGTGCTATAATAGCACTTAAAATGAAGGGTGGTATATACATTGCTAGATGCAATCATATTAATTCCCTCAGAAATCATGTGGCTAAATGTAGTATGTAAATGTAATAGTATTAATTTAATTTATCAGCATCTATGCCCATTAAAATACTTAGTATATTAATAAAATATTACAAAATCACATGAAAAATTAAAAGAGAAATCTGATTTCTTTAAAATGTATACTTTGACAACATAGTACTGCATTACTGTGTTCACATAATAAACTCACTTAGTACACTTTGGGAAATAATCTCACATGGCAGAACTAAAAATTATATGACAGAAAGTATGAGTAAATATTACTTCAATGTTTCTGTCTAAAGCCAGACTACTTAACTTTAATTTTATAAAGGAGTTTAGTTCTTGTAGTACTTAGTAAGAATGCAGCTATTAATCTGGATGCAAAATGACCATACCGTATGATACAATACGAAACAATGTGAAGTAACGTCTTCAAAATTTTTTCAAACAAAAAATAAAACATTTGACTAAAATAATAGGAGAGGACATGCCCTTCAATGTTCATATTTGCACATGAGAATATTGACTACCTTGTAAAAGCTGCAAGTCTGAAACAGAAGCCCCTTACTCCTCCTTTGGTCTAACATGCATATGTACACACGTGTGTGCACACCACGGTTCATGGTTTTGAAAAGAAAGAGCAAGGCAAGAAAACCCAACCAATAAAACTCCATTGAGTTTTAATGAGTTCATTTTATGCAATTGTATGAAATATCTTTCAAAATCAGTAATGCCAAAGTATGCAGGGATCCCCTTATACTTCACTGAACATAAGGTGCTTAGATTTTACCTTAAAACGTTAAAAAGTAGAGACATCATTTCTGTTATTCCCTCTTTATTAAAAGAAATCACTACCACTACCCAATCTGGATTTCCTACTTCAAAAAAAGTATTCAATGCACTGAGTCATTCCACTGGGATCTGTCAAGCACCACGCCGTGGAAACCAGCCGACATCTTAAACTTCAAACGTAGCTTGGGTTCCGTAAGGAGTCTTTAAGGCTAAAGACAACTTAAATCCATTGTAACTTGGCATTTCGCCTTGCATACCAGTTATTTTAAAGTTCTGCACTGTACAGTCTAATCCAAGAGTGCTCATGATTTAAGATGCAGACAGGCCAGAAAACTGATGTAGAAACCTTCCTACCTTCCAAAAGTTTAAACTTCTAGAAGTAGTATCTGTGAAAGTTCAAGTTGATGTAGCTTTGTGAGGAACAGCACTTGTGATATTAAATTACAGAAGAGAATATTCCTTCCTCTATTTGCCAAATGCTCTTTTTTTCCTATTTTCCCCAGTCCATTTCTTCAGAGGCCATCCTCTTAAGTCTTATCTCACATAAAAAAAATCAGGGTGAGGTTACTTGCCTGTGAAAAAGCTTTTCTTGATAATGGAATCTACTCATTTGTTCACAGCATTCCTATAGAGTTATTTAAATGTATAATTCATTTTTTTAAATCTTTGACTGAAAATTACTTTAAGTAAAAATAGCAGCTAAATCTCTGCTTAAAACTTACATTTATAGTCTTGGGAAAAAAAGCATAGCAAATTTACTTCTTTCACTACCGTTGCCTTCAGATTCTTTTTTCCAGCAACAGCATTGCAATGTGACAGTGTGACATGGTGATATGGCAATCGAAATAATTTTTTTTATTTTTGGCTAAGGTAGAGACATGGACTTCAAGAAAACTATGACCTTCACTTCCACCTTTCGAGACGCGAAACCACCCCCATGTATCAAAGGTATTTTGGAGATGAAAAAAAAAAAATCTAGACTAGCTTGTGGCAGTGAATAGTCCTGTCTCTAGCGCAAGGGGAAGGAAGGAGGTAAATCTCCAAGGCAGAAATCACGGCCCATGAAGATTTCTTTACAAAAACAATGGTTTAGAATGTCTGTTACTCATTCTCAAGGATGAAGAAAGCAAGCCTAATTTCCTCTTTCATGATTTTAGGATAGACTTCATGTACAACTACATTAGTCATTGGTCAATGGTTTTCTGATTGTGTCTGCCCCTTTTCTCTAGTACATGAGGCAAAGAAACATTTTGCTGATGCAGTCCCATATGTAGCAACCTCCTAACACTGTTATTCCATGAAAACCACTAGAATGTTCCATCACTGGAACAAATTTTTAGTGCTATTTCACAAGAGGGATAAAAGATGCATTAATATAAACTGTTGCATATTGATGAATTGGAATATAAGAAAGCATGAATTGTGCTTGGAAATTATCTTATTTTTAACTCTATCTGCTACTGCACAGACCCAGCTTAGTCACACTGGAAATCGTTTCCACTCTAGTGGCTGTAACATGTATGGCATCAATATTTTGCTGTGAAGCCTGTCTTCAAGTAATCCTCGGCATGATGGCCTGGGTGCTAAAAAGATATGCAAAGTGATCAGAAAGGCGAGAGATTCTTTCATATTAGTAGTCAAATATTATTTCAGGTCTTGGCAAAAATGGAATTTCACACTTCCAGATTGTGAAGTGAACCAGTGCATCAGCAGAGCTCTGTCATGAATGGCAGCTCACTATACAGACCAAGTGTACTGTAGTGCCACAGGGAGCACTGGCACAAGGGACTATAAGCTGCTAGGCAGTCCTGTCCCTATGGGATGGTACCACTTAGTTTGCCAACTGGACCTCTGCAGCTGCCGAGAATTATTTGTTGATAGTACTAATACGTAAGATAAAAGCATGCAGTCAGACCAATAAAGCACTTCAAAATGTACTTTGCTCACTTCACAGTGGCAGCAGAATGTTAATTATTTATGATAACATCTCAGAATGCACTAACTGTATGCAACAGATATTGTAGAAAATAATGGCTTAGGAATCCTGGCTACAGCAACCTGCTGTTAAATCTTTCCCAAGAAGAGGGAAGACACTGCCAATTTTTGTGCAGATTAGCAATATGTGGATTATTGTGAATCTGCTGTATTGTCATTTTTAAGTAGTCTTATCAATTTTAATTCTTTGTAAACCAATCCTCTTGATACACTCAAACAACACTTAATTTTAAAAAATCATAATTTCATCTTAAAAAATTAAATAGCTTACACATTTTGAGCAGCTGACTCATTTAGAATCAGTTTTCCACAATGATATTAAACTATTTAATTAAGAATCTTTTCTATTAAAGATGTCAAATCCTAATCAGTAGTAGCATTGCAGCTTATTGTCTAGAATAATAGATTGTAATCTTATTAACAGAAGAATATTTTATGGCAAGTTTTTCAATAGCAGGACCAAATTCATTACCTGCATAAATCTACTACAGACGATGGAAAATCACATGAAACATCCTTTGTCTTATTGTGGCAAAATTCTTTTACCTTGAATAAATCATTCTACTTAACACCTGCAATATTCTGTAGATAAAAAGTGAGTATGCACACAGCAACATTAGATAATTGAAAACTTTTCACTCATAATTTGGAGTTCATGAATTACAAGTGACAATTTAATGACCAAGGAAAAAGAATAAATGTCATAAAATTAGAGAAATTATAAAAACACATGCAATACACGAATAGGGTATTTTTTCCTATCTTACAACAAATTCTGCTTGTTCTTTGGATGTACAAAAATTACTCATAAATACATACACCGAAAATTATTTTTTTTGAAATTTGGAAAATCCTTAGTTAAACACACGGTCCCCACAAGTGATCCAAGAGCCTCTGGGGTGAAACATGTCATCTTGTTCTTTCTTAGAACAGTAGTACAATTTTAAACTATGCTGTGCAGAACTAATTTGCCAATAGCTAGCTCCAGAGTAAAAAATGCCATTGTGAGGTACTTAAGGTCTGATTTCATCATCCTATTTGAAATTAGTAAGGAATTTAAAAAAAAATTGTTCATCTCGTTCTCCCTCTGCAGGCTTCTCAGTCACTGAAAGTAATGTCACCTTCAGTAACTGCCGTTTCTATATCTTCTTTTAACACCATGTCAATAGTTCTTGCTTAGCAGGACACTATAGCAAAGGCACTGTATTCCGATATTTGCTGAGCAAAAGCATAGCAGAGACTTGGGGACAGCTCCAAGAAAAGTCTTCATGCCAGTGGACACATTTTAGGCACATGAACCTGGAACCAAATTCCTAAGTAAGGCCCATAGGCTTTCTGTTCAGTGCACAAAACAACTATCTCAAAAATGGGATTCCATTCAGCCTAGAACCCTGCGCAGGGATCCTGCTGGATACACAGCAGGATCTGGTGAGGCTGGGAACACACACACAGAAAGGTTTTGGTACCTCAACACAGGTGGCAGGAAGGTGCATATCTTTTTGCTTATATGTCCCAGTTCTTGGCATCAGCAATTGCTCTGAGATAGCTGAGCAGGCGTTTCTGTTGTCTACTGAAAGGCCACTTCTACTGCTGCTGGCCACATCTCAGTGCAGAAATGGTGTGATAAGCTACTTTAGAATTTACAGAAACCACACAACCAGTGCTGCTGGTGTTGTTTTGATACCCAGGAAAAATACACGTGTAGCCCATTGACCTTGTGTTCATTTCACTGGTTCTCCTACTCCTCTACCTCTCTCTTGCCCTGAAACAGAGCAATCCAGGCCATCAAAATGAAGAATTCAAAATTCATTCACATACTATGCAGAAGACATCTGTCATGCTGGAACCTCACTGGCAGGCAGGGGATCCTAGCTGTAAGCCCAGAGTAACACTGACCCATGCTTACTCTCTGGATCAGCAAATTAATGGCAGGTCTTTCCCCAAAGATGAAGTACTCAATTAGTTCGAGCCTACAGCCTTGATGGTTAAAATACTCTCCTGGGAGCCAAGACAGGCACCACCAGTCTCCTCCAGGCCAACTTGCTTCTTGAAGATGCTGAACATCAAGGGTGTTATAGAGCCCCTTAGGTTGGAAGGGGCCAAGGGAGGTGTATAGATCAAGTCCAGGCCCAAAGCAAATACAAGCTGAATTCAGTCCCAGGTGCTCCAACTGTGCCCAGTTAGGTCTTGAAAACCTGTAAGGGTTTGTGAGAAGCCAGATCCTCTTGTCTGTGGCTGACCCATAGTGGTCTTCCATAAGCAGGTGCCTCAGACAGAGGATGGCTGAGTCCTCAGACACCATGCCAGAGGATGGCTGAGTTTCTGCACCATGTCTAGGCTGATGAACAAGCTACCTGCTCAGCTACCAAACAGTACAGAGAGAGAAGAGCTACATATATGTGCAGATCTACAGTTCAGAATCATTGGTGTTAGGTCCTTCCAAGATCAACAAACCTTTACAAAATCATCAGATTTCTATACTCATGGACCTAATCCCATTTGACAGGATGCAGAGATTTCTACCTAAATAGCAATTCTAACAGCAAACACTGTAGTTCATAAATTCACTCTTGGGTAATATCACTTACTTAAGAATGACTGATATTAAAAGTTTTCAGAAAAATCAGTTAATGAATATAAAGGAATCACAGTACTGTTGTTAGCTTATTTGATAGCTCAAATAATAGTATAATGCAACAATGTTACAACTAAAAAATGTAATTGTTTCTATTAAGAGCCTTTGTAGTTACTCAACAGTTCCCTGACTTTGTCAAAGAACCACCTTTGCCCATTAATAGTTCTGACAAATACAGAAAAGCCAAGTAACCACTCTTCACAGTGACAACAATTGTGTTCTGAGCTAAAAGTACACAATGCTGTCCTTGTTCAGCTACTAAGAACAGTGGCTGCAAGCTGTGTAACCAAGCTTCACTCAGCAAAATGGGGTATAAGAGTCTACATAACAGTGCTGCCAAATGCAAAGTCTGGGTAAGGTGAAGAGTGGTGCCTAAAGTAGGAAAAGACTAAAATGATACTAAGTCAAGTGGTTTTGCTTCTCGCCCAATGGCTGGAAGAAATGGAGTTTCTATAGAAAGACACAGGCATGTCTGTTAAAAGACAACTTTCATTTGAATCATCAGGACCCTGCTTGGAACTGAATATTTTGTGAAATGTGATTTTCTTTCCCTTCACAGTGCTGAACTGTTTCATTAACCAGCAGGTATCTGATAGATATGTGGATACCTGCTGGTTAATAAGACAATTCAGCTCTGGATTTCTAGCTGTCACATAGATACTCAAAGTAATCACTAGGCTTTCTAAGCTTTTAACATGACAGAGGAAGCAACAGCCTTGGTGGCTAGCTTTCTTAAAATTAGTTGCCCATTATTAATCATTGTTTCACATTTTTTTGCACAGAAGAAGATAATGTAGGGTCTGGGGACTGATTAAAGCATCTGGGACTTAACTGTGTCCCCAGACTTTGAGCAACATCATTATGGAAGAACTACACACCACTCAGTAAAACTTGTTGATCAGAAAAAGTACTGTTGACTCAGAAATGCATTTACTCCATTTCTTCCTTTCTCCAAAGGATGCATACAATGTGCTTTACTTGGTTTGTTTTCAGACTGTTCACATGAGCTTGGAGGTTCTAGATCCCTTGGGTAACCTTGCTTCTCTAAACACATAGACCTAGCAATCTGCTTTACAGAATACCTTCTGCAAACATTAAGCATTCATGCTCCCACACATTAATTGTCATCCCATGAAATATTTTATTTTGTTACTATGTAAAGGAAGTCCTGCTTCATTTTCAATCATGTTTACTAGAGAACGTGGTTCTGAGAAAGTGGATGTGATCCAAGCCCTGGTTATTTATTCACTTCTGATTTCAAGATTCAAATACCTTCTCTGTAGAAAAAAAATGCTTTCTTGTACCAAGAAAGAATTATTCTCTATGGAGGACCTTTAAAGTAGTTCTCTTCAGTGTTGTATTTTTCTTCATTCTATGCCTCCGTTCTAATATAGAAGTCTTAACTGTCTCCTAAGAACCTAAAAAGATTAAAATCAAGGAGGGACTGTGAAAGTTCTGTACTACTGCTTTGAATGTCTCTTTTTATACCACCTTTCTGTATACAGGATGAATGACCACTCTCTGCCTGTGAGGACAGAAAGATTATTCTTCTAGTCACATAAACATCAAATAGCCCACCAGGTATTTTGAATGCTTCTATGAAACAAGAAATTAAGTCTTGTCTAAGAATTAATTTTACCCAAACATTTTCAGACAGGTATCACACAGACTTAGGTCATCTATTGCCTTTTATCTTATAATGAGACACAAACACAGATGGATTCTCAAATGCACACTGCTTCTGGGGAGACTAATTGTGCAAGAAGTTTAACTGAAAGACTTTACACGCCTATCAGCATGAAGCAACCTGATATTGGCTGTACAAGTCACTAGAGTAGAAGGGATTGGTCTTAGGAACAGCAAGTATGCCTAAGCACAAAGTGCTTTTGCTTCACAGTCCATATTATGACAGTGTGTGGAAGAACAGAAAAGTCTTCTGCCACTCTTGTTGAATAACAACTCTGCACAGCCCTACTTGGTGTCACCATAATGTATGCAGAGTGCCTAGTTAATTTTGATTCAGTGAGGACTCCTACACAGATAAATCTTGCATGAAAAATTTAAATCTTACCACATTTGAACTAGACAACTGTTTTAAAATTGCCCCTTGACTACTGAATGCAAAGAACACTGCAGTGACACAGCAGCTCTTGCAGATAACTGAAAACACTACAGTGCACTCAATATTGGTGTGACAAACATTGGCAAACCACAGCTTTCACTGCCCTCTGCACCATGTCCTAGCAGTGAGAGAGTGCTGTGATTCCTATGGAAGCTTAAGCGTTGGTGTATCTTAAGATTTATTTTAATTAAGGATTTATTATAAATACTGCTATGTTTAGCACAGGGGCATAAAGCTATGAGTAGGAAAACGTGAAATAAGTAAACTGTTGTGTGTCTATTTCAGTCAAACCCACAGCAGCCCTTGCCTGTTTCTGCCTATTCCTAAGCAACTCATTAAAAACTACAATTAACCCTTTTGCTTGACAGCTGTGATTCATCCTGTTTAACTCTTCAGTAAACTAGTTATATTTTTATAAAGATTTAGGACATTTTTCTGTCATGGCAGAGAGAAAATGGCAATGCTACAATGCCTGCCAGCTTGAGTTTTTACTCTCTCTCACTTCTCTTATCATTTGCAGTGCATTTGGCAGTCACTCATTACAATTCACTTGTTTTAATCCTTTTTTCTCCTCCTGATGTGGTGATGTGCTCTCTGCTGGGGTATGAAGGAGGTGATAATCGAAATCTTTGTGACTCCCTGATTTGCATACAGAAGGTATTCACCAGTTTCCTGCAAAAAATGCAATCTGAAATTCAATCTGATTTAAGGCTTCATGGAAATGTCCTACTAACACCTGCCATGCCTTAGGCAGTAAACCATGTCCTATCTACCTACTATGGTTGCTAGCTAAAGGCTCCCAGACAGAGGTCAATCCTGTATTAGTAACCTTGGTCACTCTTCTGAGGACTGTTGCCTTATGTAGAGTCTTGCTGGGGTAGTGAACAAAGAGGATCACTGCATTGCAGCTCACATCATGTCTCACATACCTTCTCATTTTTTTTTGTCATTTTAAAATAGATATTCATATTTAAGGACTGCTAGATGCCGTCCAGCAACTGGAAGGAAGGCAGCTGCTGTTAGGGCTGTTTAATTAATGGATTCTTTTGGTTTACCCACCAAATCTGACTTTTCCTATTGCCCCCACCCCCACCCCTACCCTCAGAAAATACACTCTGAAACTAGGCCTATAATTGATTGAAACCTTATTCCTTACAGTGAGTGGAGAATTTTAAAAAAATGTTGTCCAGGTGACTCTCTAAATGTAGCATCTAACTCTGATCAATTGAGTTCTAAAATTTCCTCTTGCAAGTAACAGAGAAGAACAGCATTTCCAGGGTGCAATGCAGGATTTTTTGTCTTAGATATTTACTAAGATATGCACATGTTTCCTCTCCGTGGGCTATGAAGAGAGTCAGATCACAATACCAGAACTGGACAAGTCTTATGCTAGCCAAATCTTACCTCACTGTAAGTGCAAGCAAGCAGATGTGACTTTCTATGCCTTTTTATTGCCTTTCAAATTGAAAGTGCTGCTGTAACTGTAGGCAAATATAAGGGTGAGGGCTTTTCATTTTGTGAGGAAAACTGTCAAAAATGTGTTAGGCACACAGTGTAGATGTGATGTAGGAAGAAACAGCCGGTAAAATAAAGGTGAAAATAAAATTACATTCATTTAATGAGAAGAAAAGAGCATCAGTTGTCCAGAAACTGGTTCTGTTACTAGTAATTTCAGAAAAAAAAAGATCAGGGAGACATGAATGTTAGTGCTGTTGAGTGTTGCTTGGAAGTCCAAGTTCTCAGTGAGATGACAAACCTGTGGTAACCAAACCGATTCCGTTAGTTAATATTTCAGAGAATAAGCACAGAAAGGGTGTTTGGCTGCAACAATGTGTGCTGCAATGTGCCCTCATGGCCAAGAAGGCCAATAGCATCCTGGGATGCATCAAGAAGAGTGTGGCCATCAGATTCAAGGGAGGTTCTGCTCCCCCTCTACTCCACCCTGGTGAGGCCTCATCTGGAGTCCTGTGTCCAGTTCTGAGCTCCTCAGCTCAAGAGGCACAGAGAACTAGAGAGAGTCCAGAGCAGGGCCAATAAAATGATCAGGGGACTGGAGAATTTTCCTTATGAGGAAAGGCTGTGGGAACTGGGACTGTATAGTCTAGAGAAGAGGAAACTGAGAGGAGATCTCATTAATATTTACAAGTTTATAAATGGTGGATGACAGGAGGTTGGGGCATCTCTTTTTTCAGTTGTACCTAGCAACAGGACAAGGGGTAATGGGATGAAACTGGAACACAAAAAGTTGCACTTAAACATAAGAAAAAACTATTTTACCACGAGGGTGACGGAGCCATGCCACAGGCTGCTCAGGGAGGCTTTAAAAACCCATCTGGGCGTGTTCCTGTGTGACCTGATCTAGATGGACCTGGTTCTGCAGGGGGGCTGGACTAGATGATCTATAAATGTCCCTTCCAACCCTACCATTCTATGATTCGATGAGATAAAAAAGCCTGGTATATAGACACACACATTCTCTTGAAATGAAAATACACACACACACACTTGCAAATCCATGAGTTCTTTGTGTACATTTTGAGGGATCTTCTTCCTTATGTAGTCCCCAAACAGCAAAGACTGGTCGGTTTCTCTACATGATTTTAGAGTGAAAAACAATTGCTTAAAGAAATTCCTGGAACTTAGTCATATCGTTTCATCTGTTGTCTCCTATAGCAGGCCAGTATTAACTGTTTGCATTGGGTATAAGTATTTTTCATCTGGTTCATGGTTTATTAGGAATAAACTTGTATTTCCTTATGTCTCACTGGAATTATTCATTGATTTACACACAAATCTTGGGTGCTTTGCTTTTATCTTGCAAACAAGAGGCTTCATATGAATCAAGCAATAGCAAAAACAATATGCCAAAACTATATGTGTCTACTGCAAAAAGCAAGTTCTTACCAGAAAATAGACGATAGCTACATATTTCTGCTAGCAGATCACAAAGCTCCTGCTGTGGTGAACAATGTACCTGCTCTACCAAGTAATGGCTACCAAAACTTCTTAAAAACTTTCCCTTTGTGTCCCTAACCTTTGAAAACTCTGCCTACAATTAAGAAAGCAAAATTTCAGAAATGCTGACACTAGGCTGCCTGATTTTAGCTATAATCACACCAAAAATCATAGCAGGTTTTTGTCCCCAGTAACCTCATTTCTTCATCATCTCAAGGACACCTCTGGCTAGGCTCAGACACCAATAGAAATTAGAGTCATTAAAAGATTCCAGAACTTGGCATTAGTGGTGCTTTTTGGTCTCCTGGACCAAATCCTTACTGACAGTTCTACACTACTTTAAGTTTCTCCAGCAAGAGGAAGCCATATGTCTGTCCTATATGATGAAGCCAAACTGACCTGTATGAACTGGTTTGTACTATTAAAAAGAGGCATGTCTCAAGTAACAAACATCTTTATTTTTTATTAATTACTCTCATTCTGCCTGCACCAGAAGGACAGGTTGTTCTTCTTTGGCTTATATAATGCTCTTCATGGACATCAGTTAATGAGTTCTTTTATCTCCTCTCCATATATAATTTTTTTTAACATGTTTTCTCTAAAGTATCTTAAATAAGCAGCAGGGAGTCCAGGAAACCAATGTTAAAGCAATTCTTCATATAATTCCCTCAAATCTAGTGCTGCACAGAGCAATGTCTCCTTTTCTGAACAGTTATTAAATCAGAAATAAATCAGAAAGAATTTAATCTGCAAAATCTAAACCATTGATCTGAGAAATGTGTATTTATAACACAACACTAATACACAGCATACCATACACACTGCCCATTCTTACTGCAAAGTGGTGAAAATTTGGATTCTGAGGTTCCTAAAAAGAATTTTGACTGATAAACAATTAGCTACCTCGATGCAGGGACTATGCACGTGGCTCAGCTTAATATCATTTTTTTTCTTCCTTTTCATGTATGAAGCAAATATGAGAGAGACCTCTGTAAAATTAATGATGATCTCAGACAATCTACAGAAAAGTAATGAACAGATACGAAAATAATGACCTAAAATAGTGATGGTTTTCAGCCTCAGGAAAGAGTCTGAATTCCTATATTTGTGCACAGGAAAGAAAAACAATTGCCCATTTACCATTCCAGGTGCTCAGGGTAGTATTCAGACAAAAGCATGTCATAATAGGAGAGACAGAGAGGTTGGGATGATCAATCTGGAGGAGAAAAGTCTCAGGGAGAGCTTACACATGTGCATAAATACCTCACAGGAGGATATAAAGGGGCAGACTCTTCTCAGGTGGTGCCCAGAGAAAGGACAAGAAGTAATGGCACAGACTGAAATACAAAAACTTTCTCCCCAGCCTTTTTAAGATTTTTTTTTTTTTTTTTCCTCACTGTGGAGGTGGTTTTCCCACATTCACAGTAAAATGTGGAGGGGGAATGTGGAGTGTCCCTCTTTGGAGATATCCAAATCCAACCACATATGACCCTGAGCAACCTGGGGTAGCTGAGTTTAGCTCATGTGGGGTGAGACAACAATTCTAAATGCAGAACTTCATTAGAGGTTATTTAATGAAAGCTGTTTATTTCAATAAGCTTTGTTACATTTTCTGTGCTCTGAGGAGTAATACATACAATGAAGTTCCTTTTGTTAAAGAAAAACAAGCCTAAAACCTGAAATTACAGTAGTTTTACCTTTCAAGCTCCCAAAACGTAACATAAGCTTCCAGAATTTAAATCTTATAAGTACATGGGCCAAAGAGCACGGCATCGAGTGGGTCTACCACATACCCTATCATGCACTAGCTTCTGGGAAAATTGAAAGATACAATGGACTATTAAAGACCATTTTGAGAGCGATGGGAGGTGTGACCTTCAAACATTGGGACACTCATCTAGCAAAAGCCACCTGGATAGTCAATACAAGGGGATCTGTCAATAGAGCTGGCCCTGCTGAATC
>WBNH01010741.1:127442-192559 GCA_013401255.1 Urocolius indicus
GTGAGCAGTTACATTGGGCATTGCTCATTTTTCTTTGTCCATCATTGTAACTGCCTACTCATTGTGGGGTTCTATTAAACTGTCCTTATCTCAACCCAGAAAGTTCTACAACTCTCTCGATTCTCCTCCCCATCCTGCTGAGTTGGGGAGGAGTAACTGGGTGGTTTGGTCATTGTTCAGTTAAGGCTAAACCACCACAGTGCTGAAGTGCAAAATACTTCTGCACAGTGTGTGCCTTGCAGTATTTCTTTTTACTAAGGCCAGAAATTATTTGTGAGTACAGTTTGCCTGTTAGAAGTACTTATGCATTTGTGTATTTATGCTTACATCTGCAACTTTGGTAACTTACTGAAAACCATCCTACATATATTTGGGCCTTTAAACCAAATTATTTCTTGTAGCTGATATACATGCTGACTAATCTGTGCCCGCATGTATTACCTTCTGGCCTTAAGTCTGAATAACTAATTATCTGCATAGTCAAGTGAAGAATGTTTCTTATTACAGGTGACTATGATTACTGGGAAGGAAAAGTAATACTGTATTTTATTATGACAGTGTACATGCACTACTTTTCTGTTAGATCTTAAACAAAAAAATTCCAATCTTATTTCTCCCCTCTCTAAAAATAAGGTGGAGAAAATGGGAAATGTATATAGAAAAATATTTCTAGGATGACCTTTCATTATTTCAACTGCTGTTGAACAAGAGACATAATCAGGTTTCTTGTCTTTTCCTCTGAGTGGGCCAAGCCAGGACACAAAGACAGACTTCCAAGGCATTTACCTGCAAAGCTGTGAGTATGTCTTTATTTTTTTTATCATTACTCTTTTCAGCTGAGAAGTTGAACAGGATCTTAAGGCCCACTGACTGCATGCCATGGCTTGCATGTCTACTGCTGCCACAGGAGACCAGGCCCCTTGACAAATGCTGTGACAAAAAAAAGCTCTAACCAAGTACAGTGAGGCTGTCCTATTACAAGATGTGTCATTCCACTTACTGAAGAAACTGTGTTTTATTTACAATCTGATTTCATCATCAAACCATCTGCCTACCACAGTTTTCAGCCGAAGTCAGAAGTCACATATGCCCATCAGGATACACATTTTTTTCCCTATTTTTTCAGTGTCAACTTCACTAAAGAAACAAACACCTTTCAGCATACCCATTCTGAAACAGTTATCTCTAATGAGCTGAAATAATGTCTTTTCTTGCTAAGTCTGAACTTTGAAAGAGTTCGATTAAAAAAAGAAACATAAAGGCTTTTTGTACTTCTAAGTGAAACGTCTCATGCTGAATCACATATTTTCACTTCACAATCCAAAAAAAGGTCACCAGATGGCACTATTACACGCTGTCTTTCTGATCTGTCTCTTAATACCCACAAAGTGTTTATATTTGTGGAAGAACTGTTAGGACTGTTACTGTAGCACCACATTTCTTTGGGGGCATGTGCTATGACTGGCATCTCTGCAACCTTAACAAATTCTTTCAGAGTTGTCCTCTGAGGACCAGACACTTTTACATAGATTTAAATACAGACATAACATCCAAAGTGACTGTTCTACTGTTCTTCTGTTCTTTATTTCTTTCTTTGCCCGAAGACTCGCATGTCTCTGTAATGGGAACACATCACAGTAGGAATGCATACACATTTGGCTCTGTTGATTTCTTCTTTTCGGGAAACAGAAACCCTCTGCTGTCATTATATCAAGATTAAATTCCCTAGGTATACAGTAAACATGTACTTTTCTCAATTATATTGACAGAGAGTCAGCACATCCAAGCTATATCCTAGACCCAATTAAAATGCATCTGCACACCTATCAGCAAACCACTGCATACATGACAGTGAAAGCTGACATTTCAACCTGTCTTCATTGTACAGCTCTTCTTTTAATGACATGAACAGAAATATTAACCTCAAGCCTCCTAATTGACATGACACTTATAAATGGCCTAAGCAAATCTTGGTATGTATATTTTATAATAGCAAACCATTGTTCATTTCTGTGGCTATTAATTCGTGATCCGTTGATTATGAGTCAAGATTAGTTCCACAGCATGCTAGAAGCGTAATTTAGAATAGCAATTTTGCCTTGCTAATGCTTTAAGGTTGTAGAGTTCTCTTAGCTTTTTCAGATATGGTTTCATTGAAACCTATGTAAGCTGCATATCAGTTTTTTCCTGACTCATGGGACAAAGAAATAGATTCGGCATTATTTTGTTTTCCACATATCCCATTATGTACATTTTTTTGGTGAACTGTATCTTATACTCCATCAAACTCATTATTGGTAAAATAGTGAAAAAAAGGCCATGAACTTTTAGGTATGTGATGGAAATGGCCAACTGTTACAAAAAGTCCTGAACCACACATGGCTGACTGGATCTGCCTCTGACAAAACACAGTCACTCCTCCTATACCCCATATGAGATTGATATTATAGCAGCATTACTCAAAAGAAGTTTATTTCATGACAAGGGTATTATTAGCATACCATGCCGCATTGGAGATACCAGAAACCTTGCTAAAGACTGGAAAATAGAAGAAACATGATTATTTCTGCTGAGAAGGAACTTAAATTTTCAGTATTGTATCTAACTTTCTGATCTCAAACATTTTCTCCTAAATTCCAGTTTGAAGGGTTCAGGCTGGCCTGGACATACAATAGACAAGTGGAACTAACCAAAACCAAGAGAACTGCCACCACAGGCCCAAGGAAGCACTGCCAGCAGTCACCACACACAGTTCAGTCACATTAATATAATTTCTCACGTATTTTTTTAAGCTTTTATGCATTTTATGAGGAATAAATCCACCCAGTGGACATATAAATTTATAGTAGCACCATATTTTGGAAATACGCTATACAGAGCAGGAGATTCTTTCACAGGAAACGGTGATGCATTTTACCAAGAGTAAGATTCATATAGATATATTCTGTATATATTTTTACTCACAGAAATGAGAAGTTCTGCTCAAGCCTGAGTTTTGTATTCATCACATGTAGCTTTATGAACTTAAGTAAGCTTCTTGTATTAGCAGTGTAGTACACACATCCTATGATAATAGTTCTGGTTTTCTCTGCCTTAGAATAATTAGATTTCCAAAGTTTGCCTTGCTAGGGAGCGTAATATTAGACAATATAGCTCCCTCCCGATACAAAAAGTCAGCGAGGTACAGGATGGTATCAAGAGTTCGAGTATCCTGCTTTTACTTTCCACAATGTTTGCTGCCAAGCAGCATCTCAATGGTTATCACTTTCTGCAGAGTATGCTGCAATTAAAGTTCTTCTGGCACTCTGAATCTATCCAAAACCCATTAAATCAACAATGGTGATATCCATCACCATGGCAAACAGAAATGATCCCCATGCAGCTAATAAGCTCTCTTCAACATGCAATCTCTGGTTGACATCTGAAGCTGAAAGAACAATCCTTCTCTTGGTGGGGGCAAGCAGTTTGCTCTATGGTGTTTCATAGGCTGCCAGAACGGGTTTCTTGGCCTACACTTTGAGAAACGGTGAGCAAAATTTCAGCCCCTAACAGAATCTGGCAAACATGACACAATAAAATATAAATGTCAAGATACAAGGAAAACAGGTCTCCTTGCTCAAAACTGCCTGGCTTGCTGTACTCTCCCCCTTTGCAGTAAGAAGCTTGGTGAACAAATTGCAAGCGGTGTTGGGCAAAGAAGTGGTCAGGGAGCACTGGCCACTCCTCCACACTCCCTTCCTTGCACTTCATAAGAATATATTCGTCTCAGACAAGTGCCCAGCAAAAGACAATAAATTTCAGGTTTTCCATGGCAAAGGAACAGTGGTACATATCACAGAATCGTAGAACGGTAGGGTTGGAAGGGACCTTTAGATATCATCTAGTCCAACCCTATACCAAAGCAGGTCTACCTAGATTAGATTGCATAGGAACATGTTCAGGCAGGTCTTGAAGGCATCCAAGGAAGGAGACTCCACACCCTCCCTGGGCAGCCTGTGCAAGGGCTCTCTCACACTCACAGTGAAATAGTTTCTTCTTATGTTTAAACGGAACCCTTTGTGTTCCAGCTTCATCCCATTACACCTAGTCCTGTTGCTAGATATCATCGAAACAAGGGATGTCCCAACCTCCTGACATCCACTATTTAGATATTTGTAAATATTAATAAGATTCCCCCTCAGTCTCCTCTTTTCTAGACCAAACAGCCCCAGTTCCCACAGCCTTTCCTCATAAGGTTCTCCAGTCTCCTGATCATCTTGGTGGCCCTGTGCTGGACTCTCTCCAGTTCTCTGTCCCTCTTGAGCTGAGNGAGGTCGTCAATGAAGACATTGAACAAGACTGGCCTCAGAAGCCATCCCTGTGGAACTCCACTGGCCACAGGCCTCCAACTTGATTCTGTTATTCAGCCAGCTCTTGGTCCACCTCACTCTCCACTCATCCAAGCCACACTGCCTGAGCTTTCTGATGAGAAGGTTATGAGAGACAGTGTTAAAAGTCTTGAAGTCAAGGTAGATAACATCTACTGCTCTCTACTCATCTAGCCAGTTGGTTATGCACTCACAGAAGGCTATCATGTTGGTCAAACAGGATTTCCCTTTGGTGAACCCATGTTTACTCCCTCTGTTTCTCTCATAATTTAGTGATGACATTAAGGATGAGCTGTTGCATCACCTTTCCAGGGAGTAGCTGAGGCTGACTGGCCTGTAGTTTCCTGGGTAACTGTATTAACTGTTTCCTGGGTAACTGGGTAATGTATGGTGCAGCATCTGTGGTTAATGTGAAGAATGAGGCATAGGACAAAAATGCATAATGGGAGGAGTTTTACCTTTTGAAAAATACCTGTCTCATTACCACTTTTCTGTCTTCAAGTCTTACTCTTTTATCCCAACACAATTTCTTAAATGAATATGGCAGACGTACAGTTTTACAAGTCTGAGAGAATGTGAGACACAGTAAAAGAAACTACTTACCAAAACTCAATCAGCAAGTCGGAATAAGCTACAACTACAACCTGATTTCCATTGTTTTAAGGGACTGTGTGCATATACACTTCTTCATGGCAGGCTCCTTCTCTCACGATATTGCAAAATAATTGAAAGCAACAATTAGCATTTAACTGTGAAGAACAAACTTCCAAAGACAATGAAAAGCAGATGAAGCACGAACAATGTAATCTGAATTTTCGTAATTAACGACTCATTTTTCCCTTGGAATTTGGAGCTGCAGAATCCTAACAAGGGTTTCCTCATTATTTTAGAAGTCATATACAATTTAAGTAATTCATTTGAACTATTCAGTCATCCACATTGAATGCTAAAGAAAATTTAATTAACTAAAGAATGGGTAAATTAACTACTACTGTAATTCTCTGAAAGGCAAAATTATATCTCACCTTATCAAGAAGATAATCCAGAAAATCTGTTGTGAATCATAGATGTTAACTGTCTTGGGGGCTGTAGTGTCAATGACTTTTCAGCAAACAACAGTAAGACTCAATTAAAAGTTTATTGGCCACATGCTTCTTTTTGGAATCACATGTGATGTCTACATACTGACCTGAATACTGAGAAAGCAAATTATGTGTTCAGAGACCTGATTAACATCTAAATAAGTATTTTGTTTACTGGCAGAGAAAAATAGTAATTTTCAATGACCCCTATCTCAAAGGTAATCCTGTGGAAAATGACAGCAGGTTGTCACCCATACCACAACCTGGCACAATTTTAGGTCTTAGAAAAGGCCATGTGATACGTGTTCAGGCTATTACAATAAAAACACAGGGCATGGCTTGTCAGATTTTACCAACCTATTGCTGTAGGTGATGATCCAGATTAATTTTGCCTGATTTCAGGCCAGGAGAGGATTATTCCTTATAATAAAGAGTCAAGTTACCCTTTAAAAATGCTTGTTTCTGTGTACTGGTCACAGGATCATAGGTGAGGCAGCACAGATAAAAAATGTGAATCTGGGGCCAAGAGCTAGATAAAGCAATTGTCTAATTTGTTAAATTCTCATTGGCAATTTTATACAATCAGTTTGACTTTTCACTTTTGCATACTATTGTTCCATAGGAAGAACAGGTTTTTTACAGAGAAGAGTTATCTTCCACTGCATCACTCACAAAAATGTGCCTGCATATGTACCGATTAACAAATTGCAAAGCAGTAGCTTTTCCTACATTTCAGAAACTAATTAACTTACTTGACACATACACAGTGATGCCCTTAAAGTGGAAGATCCCTAAAAATTACAAAGGTAGTAGTGTTTTTTTAGGGATGAGATGTCTGACAACAGACTATTACAGGCCCACCATACAAGAATTGCTCTGAGATTTATAATAAACCAAAAACTACCTACATTACAGGACATATCAGGCCGGGAAACACTACAGTGCCCTTTTGCAGTTGAAGTCCAAGGGCACTGAAAGATGATAAAGCCTGTTGTGCTTGCTCTGAGTCCAAAAGAAATTGCTTTGTTTGTTTGCTAGGGGTGATTTAATATGGAAGGAGGGCAGCTTAGAGGCTTGGAATTATACAATAGCACAGCCAGACCACAGAAGGAGCAAGATCATATTTCTCAGTGTCCTGACTTTGGAGCTTAATTTCACTTTCATAAAAATCAACTGCAAAATTTGCCCTCAACTTCAGTTCTAACTTAGATTCAGTATATACTTTTCCCTCACCAAAAAAAAAATTAAAAAATTCTTCAATTATAAAAATCTACATGTGCAGGTTTGTTCAAGTCCAACTTAACTTTTTCCCCTACTATTTCCCCCAAGATTAAGGATGGACAGTAATGTTGATGACAGGAAGAATTCTAGGCAGACTATGCTAACTAAGATGAATAAAAAGTAGCATGCCACTAAATGTGTGGTACCTCGTTTATTTGCTAGTTTCCATCAAGCCTCACCACTGCTTTACCACCCTCAGATTCCATGTGGTCTGCCTAGCCTCAAAACACTGATCATTGCTTTTCTTGCATGCAGTAACCCAGTCAATCAATAAATCAAACAGAAATAATCTTCCTACAGCACGCTGTACAACAAATGCTTGAGTCTGCAATTCACTCTACACCTTTACTGAGCCTCCTGCTGTTATTTTAAGATGACAGTCTGTATTTCTTCACCCATGTCCATGTGTGAGATTATAAATCAGCATTTACTTCCCATGGCCCTTAATATGAAAGAAGAGATTGCATGCTTTTGGATGCTAGCAATATATACTCTATTCTAAATAACCTTATGGAATTGCTTGCAAGTAAAGGTAGATGAAGGAAGTTATACAAATAATTCATTAAGTAACTTCAATATGATTTTAAAACACTGATTTTCAATATTTATATTTGCAAATAATTGCTGATATATTGGGATCTCGATATTTGTAAGAATCTAAATGGTGGATATCAGGAGGTTGGTGCATCCCTGTTTTTGTTGTGTCTGGTGACAGGACAAGGGGTAATGGAAAGAAGCTGGAACACAAAATGTTCCATTTAAACACAAGGAAAAAATCCCTTTGCTGTGAGGAAGCCCTGGCATAGGCTGCCCAGGGAGGGCATGGAGTCTCCTTCCACCTACACGTATTCCTGTGTGACCTGATCTAGATGGACCTGCTTCTGCAGGGGGAATGGACTAGACAATCTCTAAAGGTCCCTTCCAACCCCTAACATTCTGTGATTCACCAGTTTATGTACTGTATGTATTTGCAGGCAATTAGGCAATACGTGTGGCAACGTTTCTGTTCATTTGCTTATAAATACTTAGGCTTTTTGGGTAGATACTTTAAGTGAAAAAAGTAATACTTTAAATTCACATTCCAATTTACTGCACAGTTCCTTGCTTATATAACATATTTTAGCTACCACAATTCCAGCTGTTTGCCTTTCCTATGAATAAGAAATGGCCTCTTCTCTGCATGAAATGTCACACAGCAAAGACTTGTGCCCTGGGCCATTCCCATGATAGAATCAAGTCCTGATTACCTCACTGGAAAGTGAGACATCATCCTTCACTAGTGATGCAGATCTGTTTCTATTCCTGTAGGACAGAAACAGGACAGCAGGAATTACTAATATGATATATTAAGGTATAATAAAAGATGCCAATAGTTTGGTGTGTCATGTCCTCACCCTCAAGCAGAAGTGATTTGTTGCTTGGAAGGAGTCAAAATTTAAAGGGAAAACATAGATATATTTCTCTGAACAGCTTATCTATTACCTATCGGAAATGTGCTGCTCAAATTTTAAATATTTGAGGAAGACTTATGGAAACAGGTTACTAGGCAGAAGACAGGCAAAATGGTGTAGGAAGCATGCAAACAACCACACTATGTATCTGTACCATACCTCATTGACTTTTTATACAGGCTACATGGCACCTTTCAGGCTCATGATTATGTATATATGAGTGCATGTGTACATGTAAGTGTGCCTATACACACACAAATAGTAAATGGTGCGAATACAAACTGAGAACAAGCAACTGGATGTTCACAAAAATCACTTCATTATAATGCGTAGAGTAGGATTTCCCTGTCAGCAAGTAGAGATTTTATCTCAGAAATGGAACACAAAAACAAATGGCAATATTCCTCCAAAATTTAGTCTATGGCCATTCTCTTATTAAATTTTGGAGGAAATTTGGCATTGGTTTTGAGTGAGATTCAGGTATTTAGTCTGTGACGTCTAGAGAGAAACTAGCATTGCTGTGTCTGCTTCAAAGACTTTGATCAAAAACTTATTCTGAACTGGAGAACTTAACAGTTTGTCATAATTTCCAACATAGAGAGGAAATAATATCTACTTCTTAATAAAGATTTGCAGAGTATTTAATATTTCTTTATTTTGCCACAGCATTTAAAAATCCAGCCAACTTGAAGCCTTCAAACAGGATTTACCTCTCACCCAGAAACATTCTAAATCAAAACAAAGTGTTCCAAATATATACAGTGAATACTAGGAATAAAGAAGAAAAGTAAAGAATATTTAAATAGCAATAAAATTATGCAGAAACAAAAGATAACCACTGGTATGTATGATATTTTCAAATTACTTCAGATGACTTCTTCAGGAATGAGTAAATAACTTAGTAACATGAACTATTTGAACCATTCCTGGACAAAGAAATTTCTACAATTTCAGAATCAGAGTCCTTCTCCTCTGAAACATGATTGCTATAAATTTTAGCTAAATGATAGACTTGTTAATTTTGCCTGGTAGCAATAAAAGGAATTTAATTAGCAACTTGCTAAAAGCTTGCACCACAAAGCAAACAACAAAATTAACATCTGATTAATCCCAAAAGAGGTACTCATCCTGTAGCATTATAAACCCTGCAGACTTCAACCTTCTCCTTCAGGCAAAAGCCTATTTAACTGGACATGTCTCAAATCTTGCCCTCAAGTTCACCAAACAGTTTACGACACTGGACATGCCTTTCCTTAGTGCTCTCTCCATGTTAGAGCTGTTTTACAGCTATGTGAGAGGGTGAAAAGTTTACACTAGCTGGTTATGCAATAAATGTCACTGGTATTACCACTGACTTTAGACTAGACTCCCAGCAGTAAGCAGTTAAGCAGGATTAACTCCTGAGGAAAATTTATTATTAATTTGTCAGTGTAGTATGCAGTACAAATTCTCTGCTATCTTTATTCTTCCTCTAGCAACAAACTATTTTGCACCAATCTATTAATGCATTAAGGTTTGTCCTTCATAGAGGCATTAATACCATTGCACACACCATCTCTTAAGCCTATTCTCACATGCTCACCTTAAAAATCATCCAAGATCATTGCTATTTATGGCTATTCATGTAAATGAACGCAACTTCAATGATACAGAGGACTGCGGAATAATAATGGAACAGTGCAAAACACAGTAACCGAGCAGCAACTATTCTTTGAACTGCCCTGATGAAATCAATTCCAACAGGGACAGGAAAATTATCCAAAGTGAGCCACTGTTGTCTAAGGCAAAGCAGTAGTTATACCACCAGATAAAGCTGCTTTCCAGGCAACGTGAGCACCGAATCCTCCACCTGCTGTAGAAAAAAGTACATGATTAACACTTAAAGCTTTCATTTCCCTCCAAGCCACAAGGCTCACTTCCACTGTCAACAAGGCAGTGGCTGTTTTTCCAAGACTTGGGTTTTTGTTTTTTTTTTTTTTTGTTTTGTTTTTGTTTCCTTTCTCCTTTTCAGATAGGAAAACAAAACACATCCACGTGTAACAAATAATCAGCAACTCAATGACTGCTTGGATGATGAGGAAAACACTGAGAGTATGCTAAAGATACAGAAGGGTAAGCATACATCAACGTATGTAAAATTATATACACAATGAATCATACTCTCCTTACCAGGTATCCTCAATGTCATTTACGTTTTTCCTCCATGAGGTACTGACAGAAGGAACTATGACTTTGTAGTTGTCTATGCACCTACTGTAATGGAGACCAGATTATCATCTTGCGACTTTGGTATAAAAATTAATAAAAGTGAAAACATTTGTGTCTGTGTTAAAAATACTGAATTGAGGATATTCTGTAAAAAGAATTTCTTATTGACAGCCCAGATTTCCAGAATTTTGAAATGCACAGCTAAGTATTACTAAGGTATTTGGTTTGTACTGATAAAGAACGAGAGCAATTTTCAAGAGAAATACTTAGTGAGAGGTTTTGGATTAAAATCACCTCTCCTTTTCTAAACCACTTGTATTTAACCTTATGATGCATAACAACTGATCTGTGCATAATAAATTAATTGCAATTATCTGATTTTGCTTTATCTTATCCTTGTAGGTGTTTTAAAAAAGCTGCCAGTGCCAGCAAAGAATTTGAATCTCTAGTTTGTGTCAATAGTACACCTACTGCTATATAGATAAATGGAACCAGCCATTATGTTAAATACTAAAAAGTGACATTTAAATAAGAGCTGGCTGAAATACAATGCAATATGGCTGATCCAAGTTAAGGTTAAGGAAACATCATTATTTATCCTACAGAATTAGTAATAGCACACTAGTCATAGTTCGCAGGTTATGCAAAACATTGTAGATAACTGGGGAGAATTTAAGAAATCTCATTATTTATAGAAAATTTTATTCAGCAAAAAATAATTTCTAAATAAGTAATAGGTCTTAATTGTTATAAGTATTACAGCTGTTTACTTACACTAATCTCCAACATATCTTCCCATCTCTTCTATACCTCATATGTAAAATACTTTTAATATTCATTCATCCTGTATAGTTCTTTCAAAGTGTAAATATTCAGACTTTCTTTGTCTTGATATTTCTTTGCTGACTAAAATGAGATTTTGATTTCTGGTCCAAAGGACCGGAGGAAGCTGTTTTAATTTTTAAATACTGGCACTGTATTGATTAGTTTACTGGAAAGTGCTCACTATCTGTATCTAAGGGGTAAAAGGTTAACAAGTGTCCACATCCCACATTGCCTTATATCATCTTTATAAAATACAAAAATGTCTGAACACAAGACACAATGGATAAGAAGCCAGACAGTCCATTTTAGGTTTAGTCTTTTCAAAAGCTTTCTGTATGGAAGATCTCTAATAATTCATAGTTAAAAAAAAATGGCTTTATAAAAACCCCAGACAAGGATGGGCATGTATCTGAACAACTGTTCTGACCATTACACCTTTCCAGTTCTATAGTTCTACCTTTGTTACAGGTTTTTCTTCAATACAAACATACTATCCTATATGCAGTAATAAATTCAAACTGGTTTTAAACTTCTACAGCTACAAAGCAACCTGCTTGAATTCTTGGAAACAATTTCAGATGGAGAAAGGATCACAAAGGGGCCATTTTCTCCCCTTTCTACCTCTGACAATGGAACTCTTCTCTGAATAAAATCAACAAAAACACAGATCTTTTAATAGCACAGAAGCCCTTCATCAAAATGAACTTTTTGGCATGTGGCCCTGACAGCATAGTGGTGGCTACCTAATTGACTACCACCACTCCAAGGCCAAGGCCATCCTGACGTCAGCAGTCACTGTCCTATGGCACACTCAACACTGCAACAATCACTGCCCCACCAGCCACATCTCACACTTTAGAAGAGATCAAGACCTATACCTGCCCTTTAAAAATATGGTATGGAGTGGCTCACTATTGCTTCCTAAAACACAACCAGAAAAAATTAGGGGACTCTGTTGGGCCTTGCCATTCAAAACTTTTGTATGATGAGTGGGACATCACATGAAGTCAGCAGTGAATGTGGGAGATCTGTATGTAAACGCAAAAAGTTTAGCACTCTCACCACCAGAATCTGAAGAGCTTGTAAAAGCCACTGGATTTTGTTAAATACTAGTCTTAGAGAACTAGCTTGGAGGAGAAAAAGTAAAGGAATGGGGGCGAGGTAGAAAAGCAGTATCATGTTATTCCACCTGGGTCTGGCATTTCTGAGCAAGCCTGGAAGCAAATCTATGACATCTTTAGATGTCCTCTGTTTAAGAGTGAGCACCTTCAGAGTTTAAGTAACCCCAGATAAGCAGATACTGCTATACTGATTCAGAGTTTAGAACTTCCACCTACATCCTCCTGTGACTCCCACATCCTGTTGAGGATTCAGACCCAAGTACTCAAAACTGAGATGACAGTAGGAAAACCATTTATAAAGTCTCCAGATTTTGGGATTGCATATTCCTCTCTTTATTCATTTTCTAGCACAATGAATTTAATCTGGAGTTCTGAAATACAGCATGATGAACATTTCCCCTACATAGCTGGTTTTGTGTGGCCTCTGACTTCTCTTTAATTACCTATGCTTTTAAAATATATTGATGGATGTATTATTCCCTTGTTGTTCATTAAAGGTGGCACAGTTTTAGCCTTCCTTTTCCAAGCACAGTTAGCAAGGATTGCCTAATTAATCTTTGTGGATGGCCATGATTTAGCAGCATTTAATATACACTGCATTTCCTGACTGTCACTTTCTGTTCATTACCAGAGTATATACATAAAAAACCCCAGACACTCTAGTAGTGAAAACCACTATAATGATTCCTTTGTAGTCTGTGAATTACTGAGAGCTGCTAAAATAAACTGAGAAGAGTATCCAATTCACTGTACTAACAGTGGCATATATAAAGCATCAGCCTTCAAGTACATCAGTAAGAGGCAAATTAACAAACAATATTACTTCAGTAGCAGTAACTAACATAGAAGTAGCTTGAAAGTTTGAGATGATAAAAGCTTATAAAAACTAACACGAAAGCAAGCTTTTATCACAAGGAAATATGGTACAAAGACAGTAATGATGCTCATGTTAAAAACATATTTAAAACAAGGTAACAATCACTTTGCTTTACCTTAGTATGGAAGACCCAGGTACTCACAGCTCTATGTTCACACACAGTCTTGCACAAGTAGACCCCCTGTGAAATGTCTGTAGAACAAGACTTGGATCTCCCTATGAACCATGAAATACCACTTTAAAATATCTCTTTTATTGGTGGTGAGAGAGGAAAGTAGCTCTTCTATGGTTACAGTTACTATGACTTAAAATTGAGAAGCCTTGAAAAAGACCTGTTCAGGACCTCAAGCTAGTTACAAACTCAGACCTTTTGCAAATTCAATGTTTTTCCTGTACACGTGCAAGTAATTGTGTTTTTTGTTAAACCCATACTAGGTCATACACTGCAACAGTGTCTCTGCGTATGCGTGCGCATGCGTGAGTGCAGGGTTAATACAGCCACCAAATAGAGAAATACCTAACAATCCTGTTAACAACTCTTCTTTTAGAATGCAAATACTGCCATTCAATGCTTGACAACACATTGAGATCAGTATAGATCTTAAAATATCACACATAAGCTATTCAAGTTTCTTAAAACAACAATTGGCAATAAAATAATGTCAAACTATGACTTGTTAGTAAAAATAGCTCATTTTCCAAATGTAATTCTCTGTAAATGTAGGAAAACTGTAACTGTCTTGTACATACCATAAGCTATTTATCTGAAATGGCACTGTCAGTGAAACATGTCATTGCACAATATCTCAGTGCCACCCACATTCTGTTTTTCGAGTTGCCAAACAGAACTGTTTTGAATTATTTAGTGAGCTATCAGATTCAAGTATTTCTACAATGATCTCTATGTTACGTTGAAGAAATACAGGCACTTAAAAACTGAAAAGTAATTTCATATGATCTAATACATTCAGCATGCCTTCACCAATAATGACTATGAAGAAAAGATTTAAACCTCAGCAGAAGATCCAAAGAGCCTTATTTTAAACAACATTGTACAATGTTTTTTTCCATTTTCCTTTTCCTGTCCCTTATTCTCAATTTCAAGCTTCTGTTTTTGAATACCTTTGCTCAACTGAGGAAGATGTAGATTCATATGCAAGCTTCTCCCCCAGTTCTAAAAAAAAAAATCATGTTCTTTGCAGAATAGCTACATAAAAACCTAAAAATCATGTCACAGAATAAGTTAGGTTGGAACAGCCTTTTGGAGGTATGTGGTGGTAGGATCACTCTACTTTCTGCAGGGCCCATTCAGTGCAGCCAAAAGGGCTCATTGTCACTTGTCAGGGATGAATCTTAGTCTGCATATGCCATATGCCATCCTATATTGTAGAACTTAGTTATCTGGTGTTCATTCTGTCTTTTCAAGCTACCTTGCTTTTCCATCTTTCCTCCATTTTTCTGTCCTTGTCACAATGATGTCTAGAGTTCGTCAGTATTAGACTGCAATCAGGCTTCCTCAAGGGTGAGGCAGAGCATTAGACTATCCACAGTTCAAGCCAGACCATGTCAACACATCCCATGAACTTTAAATGCAAAATGCTTACAGTCTGCTCTCAACGGTGTCTCCAAACTGCTGCCAAAACTCAAGTTACTTTAATCCTTTAAGAGAACCTTAACCATTTAAGGATCCTGACTGTGTCTGTTTAAATGGTTGTGAAGGAAAATAGTGAACCCATTGAAATTGATATTGAGTACTATGTCTGAATTCTCATTTGTACACGTAATTGATGTGCTAAAAAAAAAAGTTTAAAATGTATAAAAACTAGTTAAGCTCAAATACTCAGTTTTCCAGCACACGAAAAATGTTTTAATTCTTGAAAACAAGGGAGAGATAATGGAATCTAAAAGACATCTATAGATATGTGTGTTCTAGCAACCCAATGCATACATATAGAGCAAGTGACAGTCAAACAGAAAAATAATTATGTACTCCAGATCTTTTTCTAAATAAAATACTGTCTGAGAATGTAAAACTTTCTTTAGCCATTCAATGTGACTGATAATAAAAGTACTGAAGTTACATTAAAATATATTTTACATCAAGAGGTTTTTCATCTGATCAGATTTTTACTCTTTGATACTCATTTGCTAATAAGCTAGCTAAACCTTCAACTATCCAGCTTTATGATGCCTTATTTAGATCTCTCAACTTTGTTGAGCTGCTTTAAGATTACAACACAAAGCCTTAAAGATAAATACGGCAGGCATGGTGTTTTGGAACGCTTTGCCAGTTCAGTAACAGTAGAATCAACAACAGATAGGCAGAAGTATTGGTTAGAGAAGAGAATTTTCTATATACTCCTGAAATAAAGTTCAAGACACTCTGAGCCACCAACTCCAGAGAGCTGCCTAGTGATTCTCTGTTCTAATGGTGAAAAAAAAAAAAAAAAAAAAAAAGAGTGAAAGAATCCTATTAGAAACAACTGAGAGAGCATATCAAATGCAGAACTTACTAATTTGATTACATACAAATTTATTTTGCACTGATGTAGCACACTCTTGATGACTGGAAGCAAGTGAGGCTAACATGTAAGACCGCAGAAATTAAGTATCCTTTGCCACCGAAAACCAAGACTGTCACTTCTGCAGTACTTACAGTCCTCACTGGTTAGGAAACAAACACCCATGTGCATTGCATTCACTACTAAGCACCAGATGCCAGACTACAAAAACATTTTATCATAGAATCATTTTGTCTGGAAAAGACCTTTAAGAAGATTGAATCCAACCGTTAAACCAGCATTGTCATATCCACCGCTAAATCATGTCCCTAAATTCAAATCTACATAGCTTTTTAAATACCTCCAAGGATGGTTCCCTAAGCAGTGTGTTCCAATGCTTGACAACCCTTTGCAGTGAAGAAATTTTTCCCCAATATCCAATCCAAACCTTCCCTAGTGCAACTTGAGGCCCATTTCCTCTTGTCCTATCATTTGTCCTCACTACAACCACCTTGCAGGTAGTTGTTCTCTCAGCCTCCTCCAGTCTAAACAACGCCAGTCACCTCAGCTGCTCCCCATAGGACATGCTCTCTACACTTTTCAGCAACTTCATTGCTCTTCTTTGAACATGCTCCAGCATCTCAATGTCTTTGCTTTAGGCAATAACTTTCAAGCTGACACTCCCAGGTGCTTCTATCAGGCTTAGGACTACAGGACATGATTTTCTTTTCTTTTTTTTTTTTTTAAAGATGTAAAAAACCAATAAAAACTGGTATCTAATGAATGCAAATAAACTAACAAAAACTTCTGTGAAATTCTTTCCAAAGTACATAATCCTTACTATCAGCAGATCAGTTCATCCTGATAAATGCTGTTCAACTGAATAGTAAAATAATTCATGAGTTGTAATTTCAGAATGTTAGCCAAAGATTCAAAAATCTGTCCCTCCAGCATGGCTCATAGAAGAAATAACATGGTCTGATACCTTCATGGAAGATATTTTCATCAAGAGGCATAAAATATGTATTAGCTAAATTGCAACAAAATTGACAGTATCTTGTTCATCCCCTTCTTCCCTTAAGTGATATATGAATACATTATCATTTTAACAAACTTGAAGATAATTCATGACAAATATCTCCAGTGAAACAGATGATGTAAAGCTTGTGTGTTTAGGAAAAGTAGTTGATTTTTTTCATCCCTTTTTGAATTCCATGCATCTAGAAGACGAATAAACTATAAGAAAAAAAAAGTATCAAACAATAAATGAGGGCTCCTCAAGGTATCTCTTTAAAATCAAGTTCACCTAGAGTTCTTTAAACATTTGTTATGTTAAATATGTCTCTCACATGGTTTATTCTTCTACCCAGTTGAAAATAATAAAGCATTTACTATGGCATATAGCTGAGCTATCTGACTCTAGACCTCAACAACCCATGGCATTTGCTTTCCATACTGACTATTGTTTAAGACTACTTAGAGATTCACATCCCCTTCAAATACAGTTTATGGTGAGTTAAACAGTTGCTTCACATACCACAGTCTCTTTCTGGCATTACGCATATTTAGCACAAACTGTCAAAGTACTTACAATGCACTATAAAATATTATATTATTTAGAAAACCAACTAAGGTTGTCCAAGAAGCCCTTCATTTATCAGGGCAAATAGTTTGTTGGTTCAATCTTCTTTTCATTTACTTATAAAATCCCAGTTATACATCTTGAGAAAGACAAAGATGAGCACACTGATATTGGAAAAGGAACAGAACAAAACAGCAAATATAAAGTTACAAGAAAGTATATAGGTGTTATACTTGGTTAGAAATTAACAATAAAAAAGAACATTTTCTGATTTTCTTCTTGGTGGACTTTTTTTGTAGCTTATCCTAAAACTCAAAGCACCTGCCCATACTGCTAAAACACTAATCTCTCTCTTCAAAGTTAGGCTTATAGACAGAATTGGTCTTCCAAGAGTCACAAGCAAGTATCTTCTCTCTGAAGTTCTATGTGCTCTGTCTCTCTGTTCACCTGTTTATCTGCCTGCATACTTGTGTCAGTGGATGTCTTGTGAACAACTCATACAGGCTTGTGAAGTGAAAGAAACAAAATCGTGCCCCCTGATACTCTGAATAATTACTAGATAGTAGAACCTTATCTAATTAATAACTCTATTGCCACACATAACCAAACACTTCAAATTCAGTACTAAACATCTGAATAACATACTGCTATATGAATAAGTATTTACGGGTTCAGGTATTTAAGTCCCTTAAGTATAGTCTGCTTTAAGAAGGGAGCTGTTTAAACAATGATACTAATTGCAGACTCACTGAGCTCTCTGTGCATAAATTCCTTTCTCTACTCGTCAGGTCAGAAATCAGTTTGCTTAGTTGCAAATACCATGAATTGGAAACTAACCTGCATAAACAGAAGATCTTTGCCTTTTGCCATTTTCATCGTTTTTTTCCAGAGGTATTTTTCACGTAATTGCCACTAATTGCAATTGGAAGTTTATACTGTATATCAGCATCAGTAGATGAAAAACATGGATAAAAATACCTTAGTACACTGTCCTGAGTGATTTGCTTTTTTTTTAAGAGAGAGAAAGTGCATTAGAAGTCTTTAAAAAGCCAAATTTAGTCACAGGATCCTCCCAAGACATTGTTACTGCTTTAATCCAAAAGATTAGGGAAAAAATAGTAGCTATATTTCAGATCTCATCAATGTTCCAAAATGCTGAGTAAAGGTTTATGTCTTTTTGCTGGCATTTTTTTCTGGCTTTCTGTGTGATTGAGATTGTTCTGGAGCTAAAAGCTATTGATTTACTAGAAGCTTACCTGATGGTCTACATTTTCAGTCCTACTGCACTGATTAAACAAAAAGACTTTTTGGCAAAACATGGAACTTTTTTAGATTGCTTATTTATGTCCTTATGACATAGAAGGGCTAAACTCTGACGAGGACTTTATTACATATAGGCTAATTAAAAATTGACCAACCTTTCCTTCAGCATCTGCTGATGTATCCTTCTCGACCTTGTTCCGGTTTAAAAACTTCTTCACCCATTCTTCTACTTGAACATTGAACTTCATGAAAGTCACATAGCAAAAATATGCTGTTAGGAGGGTTAAGCTTTCCCACCACATGATCAAGTTATCCAGAAAAAAGATGATTAGCAAGATCAAGTCAATGATGTAGAAGGACACATCCCGAAAGAGTGGCCACCAAGTAAGGTTCAAGATCTCTCTAGAAAATAAAGCACACATTCCAATAACAAACAAGATATTGAACACGGCAGATCCCACTATTGTACCAATACCAACATTGCTGTGGGATATAAACACTCCTATTAAAGAAGTGAAGAGTTCTGGGGCTGACCCACCAGCAGCCATGAAGGTTGCCCCTGCCACATCATCAGATATGTTCATTTTTTCAGTGATGACAGTCAAAGACGGAACAAAGAACTCATCGCAGACTATGGCTAAGGCTATAAACATGTAAATCATTCCAATTACATGAAGGATGACTGCTCCCTTTCTTCTCTGCTCAAGAGAGAAAAGGTCTGTAGGATACTCTCCCTTGGCATGATCATCTGTTACGTTGTCGTTTTCAGCTTCCTCTGAACCTGAAGCGCTGTTTTTGTTCTGTTCTGTGAAATCCAACAGAGTTCTTTGGTGTCCACGCACCACCTTTTGGCTATTCAGGCTCCCGGCCACTGCCACGCTATGTGGTTCCATCTTGAAAAAGGCACTAATCGAAAGAGAGAAAGTACTAATGGCCACTACACTGACAATAAGACCTATAACTCGTATCAGTCTCATTTTTTTCTTAACATTCTGGTGCCGTCTGACACTGAACAGGGGTTCCTCCAAACACCACTCCTCCAAGACACCAGCAACAGTTTTTTTCTGCAGAGCCATCTTCTGTTCTGTGTGAGATGCTGAGAGCGTCAGATGTTTCTTCATACTTTTCTGCAGCTTTGACGTTAGAAGTGGTTTAACAGTTTTTGCAGAATTAAGTACTTTTACTCTTCATGGAAAGTATTTTCTTCATTCGTCTTAAAAGGACAAACAGGTATTATTAATATTAGCAAAAACGGTGTGTGACTAGAAGCTTCTGAAAAGCATGTTACAGACTTGATTAAATTTAGAATTTAAAGCAGAACGTTATCAATTGTATCATAAAACCATGTCACATCTCATCAGATACAACAACAATGCGTTTGCTTCAGCAGTAACCCTGCAGATGACAGTCTAGTACTTGGACAATTCTATGCCTCTGAGCCACCACTCTCTTCCACTGCTGACAAAAAACGCTAGTGGAAAGTAAAAACTGTGCCCAAATGTCACATGAAAAGCAAAAAACTACTATTTTAATGGATACAACAAAGATTATTACCTCCTACCATGATGATGTAACGTCCAAATCCCAAACACAGGGGCAGTAACTTACGAAAAAGCAATCAAAGTGCTAACAAGCATCATATAAGACCTTTAGGCAGCTGAGGTGGTATTACTTGAAACGTTGCGCATGCATAGGACAACAGCCATTGAAATGTAGGTAAAACTCTATGCTGTTGGAACATGACTGAAATGAAGACCTAACAGAGTTTAATTACTCTGCAAAATTGACTCAAATTTATACAGAAAACTCAGTTTGCTTCTGATCCGACCTAGGACACTAGATTGGACTAGTTAAGGCAAATTTTTCATCCACCACTGTCTTTGTTTTGGTTTATGTCACACATTCAGCCGCAAATGTAGGAAGTTACTAAGAATACCTATGTGGTAAGCATCTTTTAAAAAGAGCTACTCAAACAGATCCTTAAGAAAATAGTTTAAATTTACACATGCAGTTGATCCTGAAATAAATTAAAGCAGCAAGAAATAAACTATCTAAGATGGACTATTTGTGCATGCCAGAGCTACGTATGTTGTACCAGCAGCACTTTCACATCAGGAAAAAATACTCACTATAACAGGTGCTTTGGTTATTGAATTTGAGGAATATATGTATTGAAGAAATTAGTTAAATATGCATTGTGCATAGTAAGCTGAATTTCAGATGATGTAAAACATAAAATACTTTCCAGGTAAAAATGATTATTAGTTCTTACTATTTCAGCCAAAAAAAATAAAATAAAAAAAAAATTACTTTGTTACACCACTTACTCAAGTAACAGCTGAATACCGAGCGGTCTATTAATCATCAGAATATCGAATTCCTAGTCTCGAACGCAGAATGACAACAATTGCATGCAGTTATTCCCATGAAAGTTATTAAGCGACGTGCAGCGTCTCCTGATTTTTATGGACAGCTACCACACTTAGCTAAAAATCCTAACGATATGCTCCGTCTGCAAGACATTGCACCACAGCGGAGATATTTCATTCCCCACGTCGGAGTCACCGGTTGTCGGACTGCCATCACGTACGGAAAGACGGCGGCAGGACTCCGCCGCTGCCGCGCGCAACTGGCGGCGTACGGGCCGATCGCCCCGCACCCGCCACGCGTGTATCACGCGAAGGGGGATACGGGGCAAGCCGCCCGGGCTGTGCCCTGCTCTGAAACTCGGTCGGCAGCGTCCATCCGCGCCGCTCCCCACGCCGCCCGCCGCGAAGCCGTCACCCCAGCGCGGCGCAGCCCCCACCGCCCCACGCAGCCCCATCTGCCCCGTCTCTCCGTAGAGATGCCTCGCCTAACTCGGCCCAAGTTCGCACCGTTCTCGCTCCGCGCCCTTCCGCAACGCACAAACTTTTTCTCTTCTCCGAGAGGCCAGCGAGTCCAGCGCCGGAGGAGAAGCCCCCTTTTCCCGGCCCCAGCCAACCGCCCAAAGCCGCAAAAAGCACCGAGCGGCCGGCTCAGGGTCCAGGGCAGCCCCCCAGCTCCAGCAGCCAAGCACCACCCGCGGGGCGGCTATCTGGGGAGGTGAGAGCCCGCACCGCCGCAGCCCAGCCCCCGCCCGCCGAAGCCGCCGGCGCTCACCGGGAGGAGCGCGGCGCCGGTGCTGCGCGCCGGCCGGCGGGTGCTCGACAGGAGCAGAGGGGAAGGCGAAGGCGAACAAACGGGCATAGGCAGCCGCGACCCCCGCACCGCGCCCTCTGCGGCGGCGGCACCACCCAGACCGCCCCGCGCCGGGGCGGGGCAGGCGGCCGCTCGCCCACGCCAGGGCCGCCGCCCCCGCCCAGGGGGGTCGCTGCGCACTGCAGCAGCCCCTGTCCCCGCGCTGACACCCGCAGCCTGGCTGCCGGCAACGCCAAGCTGGTGAGGGTTTGCCCCTTTTGGTTCTTGTCCTTTTCCCTGTGTCTTGGGTTAGTTGGCACAGATTAATTGAGGTAACATCCAGTACTTTTAGCAAAGATAAGCCTCGAGGAGCGGCGTAATTTTAAAATGGAGAGGACTTTTCATCAAAATGTCCTTTATTCCAAATGTTTTCTGAAGGAAACTGGGAAAAGAAAGAAAAGAAGTTATATTTTAGTTTTGAGTCACACGCCGGTGACCTGTCCACTACAAAGTTGTTAGTCATTGTTAATTTACTCACACACAGAAATTTTTGCAAACTGCGTTTCGAAGTTGCCACTGAGAGAGAGCAATAAAGGCACACTTAGAAACACCTTAGAAAACAGGAGAAGCCTCTAGCCAGAACTGTCCCTTTCTATTTTGATCTACATCTGTCAGTGTGGGTGTTTCCCTGATAAATTGTGCTTCATTAAGCAATTACTGCAAGATTAAAATACAATGGAACTGTCACAATGTAGCTCTATCATAGCTAATTCCTGGTGCTGCGTGCTGGATCAATTCCACAGGTGCTGCTCTTTTGAAATACCACTTGCACTCCTACTCTATGCCGTTGTTAAAAACACCCACGTGACAATCTGTGGATAAACTGAAGTAATCTTGCGTAGGCGTACAGGAAGATTCTTGTTGGGTCAGGGCAGCTGGGAAAGGTATATATGTGGAAATCCTTGAAAAAAACCCACAGAGCTCAGGCAGATTTGGCTAGGGGGGTGGGTGGGGAGTTGGAGCCCATGGGATAGAGGTTGGGGTAAGAGTTTGACGACAGTTCGCTGGCTTTCAGTGATATACTTTTCATATTCTGGAAAATGTTTACTGTCAATAGTGAACTCTCAATCTCTTCGGGCTAAAGAACTTAGATTTTGACAACTTCTGCTTTCTTTGTTTTGTACTCTGATTTCATCATGTGGCAAACAGAAAACAACCAGTGACTGGTGCTTCTTGAGGAATACAAAAAATGTAAGGGCTTTTATTAAGTGACAAAACATGGATATCTTGGGATATCACAAGAAAAATAAGGATAATTTGGGTAGGCCTGGGGTGCACAGTCTGCTTGGGTCTCCAGTTTGCAGCACCTGGGTGTTTGGGTTGCCTTGGTGCTGACTGGAAATCCTTAGAATCTTCTAAAGAGTTATGAGATAACAAAACCAGATATGTCAAAACACAACAGCCATCTCAGAGATGACATGGACATGCAAGGGATTCAAAAGGTTCAGAAGATATTTCCAAAATTTCAGCAGTTTCCATTGAGAGCCATGGCTGACTCACACATAGAAAGTGCCCTTCACAGCCAGAGTTTGCACAGATGGCTTATATTTATTTCACACTACACATGGCGAGGTTTCCGTTAGTGGCTGACAGCTGATAGAGCATGCCTGTTGATTACCCAGACTGGCCATAGTTTAGGCTCAGGATGATGCAGAGGTGTGGGGAGCCTGTTTTAACCATCCTTCTAGAGCCACTAGACAAATAAAATTAGATAAAATGCAGATTTACTGTCCATATCCATACTTGCAAGACAGATGAAGTGGCTATATCTCAAAATCCAGCCTATGCCTATTGCGTGGTGAGGACAGGAACTAAAGGTAAGCATGCTTGTACGATTTCGTGTGGATACTGTATTGTTGTCTTGCAGTCTGTGAAGAGTGGCTACTCGAAAAAGATACCTAAAAGGTGTTTTTGGATCTTCACAGATGACCAGAGGTGAGCTGTGAATTCAGAAATATCTGTTTCTGGATTGAAAATGGAAAGAAGTGAGTTTTGCAAATGACCACAGGGAGGACATGTAGAAAGTCCTCCTATAATTATATTATAGTACCCTCTGTAGCTACATTGTCTACTAAGTAAAAGTCTGTATATCTGAATTGTAATGCCCATCTGTTTTTCTGTGCCTTTAATGATTTTTCTCTCAAAAATAAACATCTATTTCAAGCCAAGGATAATAAAATCTGTAACAAAAATGGTGGGGATTGCAGATGGGTTTCTCCACCAATAAGTGTTTTGAATCAGCTGTTCTCACGTAAATGCTGCGTAATAATGATAACAAGTAAAAATGCATGGTTAAAGAGGATAACTAACAATTTCCACTTTTTTTCTTGGTCACAAAATTAGTCATCAGATCAAATCCTCATCAGATGCAGCATAAAGAGATAATTTGAATGAAACAGTCTTTGGCTTACATCTGTAAGTGCTCCTCTTCAGTGAGAAGTGGCGTCCACAAAGTACTTGGATTCTGCATCTGTATATTTGTATATACGGCAAGGTACATAAGTAGGTGGTTTCTAGTAGTTTATCTGCACCGTGTGTGGTGAGCCTGCTGGAATCAGAAGCTACTCCACCACTTCATGTTTCCAAGAAGCCTCATGAAGCAGGACTTTATTTCTTTTTTTTTAATATTTCAGTTTTGGCTCTCTTGCTGCCATAAACCTTTGACTTGGAGAAAAACAAGCACAGAAGTGTCTTATGTGCAGGAGAGGGAAGGAGAAGGCAGCCAAATGAAAAATCCTGAATGACAACATTTCTGAGTACCACCGCAGTAGCTTCTGAAGCTAGAAGATAATGCTGATGATGAGGTTACCATGACTACAGAGGCGGCATATTTGAATGAAAATTGATGTTAAGCTTTTAAATGCTAATTGCAGCTGGGAACAGGTGACATTTGAAGTATCAAAATTATTTCAACACTTTGCAATGTATAGCAAGTAAAAAAGGGTGAAATGACAGCATAGAGTTAAACCACATATACCATCTTTATTGTTAAAGTATGTTACTTCATTTAGTTGTTGGAGGTAATAAGCAATGTATTGCATACAAATCACAGTGCCTGAGGGGCAGAAACTGTTTATATTACTTGAGAAATAGATTCTTGAGGAATATATTGAACAAAATTAAACAGGCTTCTTTAACTATAAGAACAACTTTCCAGCAGCCCATTATAAGAAGCTATTAATATTCAGAAACTACTTTAAATTCTCAGTGATGAGCAAATCTTAAAAGTGTCTAAGTTAGGAATATCTCTTTTCTCCACTCCATTGATTGGGAAATAAAAGGTGAATATGTACAGGGTGATACAGAGTCCTCACTAGAGTCAAAGCTGTAAGATAAAATGGCACATAGACCAAGTATTACTGTGCAACTACTGTAATTTGCTGTCACATCAACAGCAAACCAAACTTCGAGCTTTACCCATAAAAGGTGCAAAAGCTGTTCTTTGTCTTCAACAGCAAGCATTAGTAGTAAGCCTCAAAGATCACCTGATGTTTCTCTTTCACTTGCAGCAGGTTAAATTCTACTTGCTAATGTATGTCTTTTGAAACAGTCTTACTGTAGGTCACGATCAATTGTAGTGCAAATTTACGTTTTTGAACAAACGGTTGGCTTGAAAAGCTTTGAGAGTTTTTGAGAATTTGTGACGTTGGTTTGTGTTTGGTTTTGGTTTGGTTTTTTTTTTTTAATATACAAAGTGAGAAATCTGAGAGCTTTACAGGTGCTCTGCATAGCCACACTGAGCAGTGTAAATATCTTTATTAAGGAGGCTGAGGCTAGCTGCCTTTTCTGCTAGTGAACATAGTGATAGGAAAAAATAAATTGAGTATACCTTTAAAACACAAAACCCTTTTTGGTCATGTCTGTAGAACACTAAATAACTTGTTCTTCTAATCTAGTGTTTAAAATACTAATTAGACATACTGCAATGTTAAATGTTGTTATCATAGCATGCCAGTCTCTTTAGAGGACAGTCCTCATCAATGAAAGTACAGATCTTCCTCCTCTTTATCTAGGCATGAAAAATCCGTATCAGAGTAGAACCACCTCAGCCTAACATCTAGTGATTGTGACCGAAAAAAATACCCTATGGGATATATACTCAAAATTCTGGGTATATTATAACCAGATGATTATTTTTCCTTAGAAGGTTATCGCACTTTCCAAAAAACAGCAGGATGGAGCAACATGACTTTCTCTTTCTGATGACTTTCTCTTTCAGACACGATAATTTACTCCTCTGAAACTCTTTGTATCTAAGTGCTATAATGTAACCCCAGTGAGCAGCCCTGAAGTCAAGGGGAGTGCTTATTTTGCTATAATCTTTGGCTTACCAGCCTCGTTTATAAGAACACCTACGAGCTAGCAAGTCATCAGCCTTAGGAAAAATTGTTTTTGTAGATGAGCTCCGACATCCTTGCCAATTTTTCAGCAGTTTCATGTGTTACATAGTTTGGAGCCTCAACTTCTGCTCCCTGTGACTTGCAACACTTAGGAGTGCCTCAGGGATACAGGTAAAAAAAAATGATATTAGCTACAACTTAAATTTCTTACACAATTTATTTCCAACTAGGCCATTGTCCAGGCTGAACTGGAGCGAAATGTCTTCTTCTGACCATACTCCTCTCCACAAATGAAACTATCTTTGTTACTGTCACACCGTAGTTACCTTTTTCTTCCTTTTCTCTGTCCTTGTGTTCAGCCTTCTCATATTCCTTGCACTGATGAATTACAAGGGAATTGTCTGAATCTCTGCAGTAACCTTGTTTTCAAGTTGTAATTTCTCTGCCCTTGTGGAGTGTTTCAGGGAAATAAATATAAGGTAAAAATTGTCCTCAAATACTGACATGTGAAACGGTGAGAATTTGTGAAATAAACATTATAATCTGCTGATTAACTAACTATGCATCGAGTTGCTGTGCAAGAAGGGAAAATGAAAGAGGGGAAGATGACAAAAACATTTTAGGTCTGAAGTCAGTGCTAGCCCTTTCACATTTCCAATGAAAGGAAAGGAAAGCCATGGAGTTGTTTTGCTTTTCCATTGTTAGGTCCTCGTATGCGTAATACCATTTGGCATTACTCAGTCTCGCACATGTACACTGGAAGTGCCTATACCATGGACTGAAACAGGCCCAGGCCAAGAGACCAGAGAACCCATTTGTCAGCTGAGTTTCAAAATTTTTCAGTGGTTGCAACAGAAACAAAAATCTTTCAAAGAATAGCTGACATATTTGGCTTTGCATTCGCTAGTGGTCATGGCACTGAGTCATGCTGTATTGAATTTTAGAGTAAGATCAAAAGAGAGGTTTAAAGCAACGCTGTAAAATTAATCCCATCAACTGAAAAAACACAGGCCTTTCCAACTAATAAGAGAATCTGGAATCAGAACATAAAAGAGAAGTTGGAACTGAAATGAATGGATGGTTCAAGAAGCTTTCAGAAAAATACCCAGTTTGTTTTTTTTTTTTTTAAATGGAAGACTCTATCACAAACTAAATAATTCAAGTATGCATAATCTTCCTGTGTTCATTAAAAGCTTTTTACAGAAATTCATCCCAAAACATAGCCAAATTTCCCAAGCTTGTAAACGTGTCTCCTGTTGGATAATTCTGATCACAGATGAAGTGCATTGTTCTTTTTGGTATACTACAGTTGCTTTACTTAAGAATCAGATGAATAAGACAGGACAACATAGCAGTTTAAGAGAAGCAGCAAAAAAATTATTTCTACAGTTGAGATTTAAGATAAAATACAATAATGAGATCTGGAATTAACTGTACAGAGTTGCTGGCTTGTTTGTTTTTTTAAATCAATCTTGATTGTGATGCAGTTTAATGTGCAGGCTAAGATGGGAATAAACAAATGAAGCATAATTTGGAAGGTGGCTTAAATACTCAAAAAGCTCAACTGCATCGCCCATTAGAAATTCTAAAGGTCACTGTAACATGTTCATTACATTAAGAACAATTTAAGAAGACAGGTGCAATTACTTGATCTGGGTTTTTTCCAGTTATGTGATCCTTAATGCTGAGAACCTCTGCTCTATGTCAGATCTAAAAGATGTTGACTTTTGCAGCTTCAGCTGGTTGACCAGTATTGATTCCTGCAGAATTGGAAAGTCTCTCCCCAAATACCAAATGGCCAATGCAAACTTGAATGCAATCTCTAGTTACGTCAAAAAAGCTGGGAAGGTGCTGTACAACCTTGTTTTTCCGTTGCTTTCTGAAAGATTTGGACTACCTTATTGACTGCTACTGACTCGTGACAGCTTGCTTTACCTCTTTATCTGTGTTTAAGAAGCATGAAATCACAGATAAATGTAAATAAAATTTGAAAATACTTAGTGTGCGAAAAATTATTTTCCATTTAGCTCTGTTTTTAATGCTAAGAATGAGTAAATATCTTAAATTATTTCTGTAATTGCTGAAAAAGAATAGCCCTTGTATGATTTCTTTGTATCTGGTAGTAAATGGTAGGCACCATGAACCAGATCAGAGAATATTGAGCATGTACACAAACATGTAAAAATGAAACCAAGTGGAAGCTTTCAATAAAATAAAAGAAAGGCGATACTCTTCACAAAAGCCAAGAGACAACTTTTCACATGCAAGCTCTGTTTTAGGTTTGAAACAGAAGCTTTTCTTAAGATTGGCTGTATAAAAAGTTTGAGACACAAATGTACAGGGTTGCAAGCATCTCTTTGTTTGCACAAGGAAAAAGAAATCTGCCCCTGCAGGATGTGCCTATGAGGCAACAGGGAAGAAAAAAATGAAAGTGGTACGTTGTGGCCCTCTGCACCTATCAGAGACACTCTCCAACAGTGCCCAGGTATTGAAGTTCCATATAACTTGTCTACCCTCTCTGGACGTGCAGAGAAAATGATTGCCAAACATTTGCTGGTCTGAAGATTATTCTAGTCATTTTTCCAGCATAATAGAAATAAGAAACAACCCAAAATCTGAAAGAGTTTGTTCAGACCTACGGCAGGATATTTTGAGATGAAACTTGTGCTTCTTACTTGAAGTTTTCCTAGCTTTTATGAACTGTTTTGATTTATTTTAGGGGGAATAGGCCTGGAAACCAGTTTGGTGATGTACAACTATTTAAGAACAGTCTTTCTGATTGTCATGCATCTGCTGAACAGATATCAAGCAGACCACCTATGACAGTTTGTTTTTTTTTTTTTTGGCAATGATTTTATTCTTGGAAGAACAGTGGATTAACAGAATACTATGCGAAGAGGCAATTTGGCATGATTTGGAGAAAAAAGATAGCTATGTGCTGAGATTTTGTGTGTCAAAGCTCAAGTGAAAGACTGGAAATCTCTCCTGGCAAAAGAAGGGCAAGTTGCAAATCTACATTTTTTTTCCCTCTCCAAATTATTTCTTTTTTTTTTCTGCTTTAATGAGACATCCTTGTTTACTTACAAACAACAAAAAGTTATAGGGTCAAGCAGTTCCACACTGGTGTTGGGGAATAAAGCACTGTCTTTACTTGTAGCTGCCCAACACGAGAATAAGAGATTTGAAAGACAATTGATAGCATGAGCATTGATGCTTCATGGTTTGTATGGAAATTCCCTTCTCTAAATCTTATTCTTTACATGTAGACTGTTATGTTGTAGCAATGTACAGATGTACCAATGAAAAAAGGTATGGGACTGGCAAAACCTATTATTTAGTAAAGGTGTTTCTTACTAAAGGACATTTTAGGGGGAATGCCAGGCACAGGAAGTAAGCTTGTGCTGGACACATACAAGGCTGAAAATCATTTGGGTCAATGTGGGATTTTATACAGTAAATAAAAAATTTGAGTGTTGAGTGTCTTCAAGATGGAGCCAGCTACACTGAAGTGACTTGTGTGGGCTTGCTTGCGAAACATAAAAGCCAAAGCGACTTTGGCAAAATCGTTCCCTTCTATGAGTGATTTCTACTACTTTCTAGAAACACCAAGATATATGTTTTGTTTCTTCTGTGGCCTAATTAGTCTGAGAGTTAAAATTAGATGCATCAGTCATGAGATTTACCTGAATGTACAAGGTTTTGTCTAGTCTCTGAAATCCTGCCAACCTAGTTGTAGCTCAGTTTTATCCAAGCTTGGTGTTTTATTTTGGCAGGAAGAGAGGGAGAGGTTAGCTGCTTGCAATGCTATTTTTAAAACAAATGACTTTGCTGGGAATAGAAACTGGAAGTGCAATTATTTATTTGATTTGTTTTCACATCAGACACATTCTGATGGTTGTTTGTCAAACTGCTGATTAATACTTTTTAAAAAAGAAAAATGCTGACTTGTTACACTCTTCTCCATGTAGTCACACTACATTCATCTCTAAGGTTAATTTTCTGAAGCTTTATTTGAAACAGAAGTTAGTGCTTTCTCTTAATAAATCAACAAACTTTAGTGCTAAACAGTCTCTCTCTGCTCCTCAGCACTCGTATTTCCCATCAATTAGTAGAGAACTTGTGGTACAAGTCTCAGAGGGGAGCCCTGCTCCCCAGTTTCTCCTCCCAGACATGCAACAGCTGCTTGGCCCATGGGAACTGCATGGCATATTGCAGGCCACCATACACAGGCATATTGCAGGCCACCATACACAAACAGACCCAGCTCTTACTGCCTGTCCTGCTGCTGCATAGGCATAGAGTGGGGCTATATGTTTTCAAACAACGATTACAAACTGTTGTTCTGGAAGAAGGTGTGATTTTCTCAGCAGTAGTTTAACCACTACAGCAGACCTCCATGAGGTTTCCTAATTTTATTAATGCTTCAACTTCCATACATGTTTTTTTTGAAAGTATTATTGCTTAAACATTTTGTAACATGTACTGTCAAATACATACAGTTAGTCAACTAATTAAGCTTTCTAACTCTTTTCATTTGGTGTCTGGGACTTTCAGGACACGGTAATTTTGGTTTCTTTATTTTGTTTTTTTTTTTTTTCTGTTTTATTATAGCAGGTGATATCCTAGGCTACACTGTTGAATTTTGGCTCTCCCACATGATGTAGCATGTCTCTTCTTCCACTTCATTCAGAAAGCAAAGATATCAGCTATTCTTTTAATCAGTCTATATCACACTCTTCTTGTTTCCAACTATTAATTTCCAACATAAATATGTGATAGGAGCATGTGATAGCTCCTATAACTCCCAATAGTTCGATTTTTCTCTTGGGTGCAGCTTTGGTCATTTTTTCATAATTCTGAAAATTGTCAGATTTTAGCTTCAACTGAACAACATATTCCCAGTTTCAAACTGCTGTCACCAAAACCTCTGTAGTGGCAAACCACATTTAGTCATGCTCTCTTACCATTTAAGAGTGTTAACTGTCTTCAAAGTCTGACATGAAACACCACTTTAGGTGGCTGCTGTGGTATTTTTGTGTTACTTTCTACCAGTCTATTGAATTAGTTCTAGGTCTGTCAGTTAAAAAACTTCTGTGGCAATTACCTAAACTGATGATTGCTATGTATCATTCCACTGTCAGACATCATCAGTTGTATAGTACTTGGCAAGAAAGGCTTTGATAAACTATCCTGTAGTGATCTGTGGCCTGTTTTCTAGCAAAGCTGTCTCCAAGATGTTAGAATAATAACGGGATAATAATAATTCCCAGTCAACAGACTCCAAATTCTGTAAAGGTCTAGATTTTTCCTGATATTCAATGTAAACATTTTTATTGTTGGCTTGGCCTGTACCTTTGACACGCAGGACAGGTTTTAACATTTCTGTCGAAAATAGAGTTGCTGGATGAAACCATTCACTTTAGTAGTAGCTGTGAAAGATAAACTATGTGCTAACTCATGCTTTTACAGAATAGAGGTTTCTTTCTGTGAGTATCAAAAGAAAAAAAAGACTGTATTGGCTAACTTAGAAAAGCATGAAGTTGATTTTTCCCTCATAACCAACAAAACTGCAGTGCTTTATATAGAATGCAAGAAGGAATCAAGAAAGGGAAATGATGTCTAGAAAATGTTCAGAGACAATGTAAATAGAGAATGAATCTTCTATTTCTGATTATAAAGGTTATTACTGCTTTGGCCCTTTTGAAAAGTACTTCTGTTACATATATGTGCAGGTCCAAAGCTCATGTGCTCTTCTGGCTTCATGATTAAGAATGCAAACTTATACCTATGGAGAATCACAGACAAGAGTTGAATCACAGACAAGAGGAAGAAGGCGAGTCTGTATATTCTTACCATTCACAAAGCCAGATGCATTTAAGCAGAAAAAACAGAAGGAATGTTTGTCAGGAATTCCACAGGATGTGGCATGAACTAGATAATATGAAAGTTTAACAACAAAATTATCTTAATAAGTTAACAGCTCTATTTTCAGCCATTAAGATAAATCAAGAACCAATCTTTCCAATAAGAGACTTAGAACTCAAAATAATGTGTTATTACATCAAATTACAGCCAGGCAGAAATTGGCATATGTTAGCTATGTAGCCAGCAATCCTGTTTTACAAAATAAGCATAGCAGGGCATCCTGACATCAAAGTGCTTGTTATTCAGAAACTTTACTTTCCATTATCAGCTAGTCACAGAAGTTCTATGATTCAGTCTAATGGTGTAAGTAAATATTTCTGAGTAGTAGAAAATCTTTTCTGTAATGACATGGTGAGTAAAGTGACCTTGCAGATTCTTATGACCTTTCAAAACCAGTGAAAAGTAAATGTCTACATTATTTACTATACCAAAATTTCTGAATAGTTGCAAGTGACACTAGTAATCTGCAAGGACTACTTTACATGCCCTATAGACAGAAAAAAAATAATTAACAATGTTTTTTGATAAGGTGGGAATGCAAGGTAACTTCTAAGATACTGGAAATTATTAGAATATGATGATGACTGCAATAATGTTGCTTTTTTTGTTGTATTTATGTGTTGGCACCGTTGTACACTCTAAGATTACAAATCATCAATTTGCTGGTAAAATTCAAAAGGTAAAATTTTCTGAACTGATACTGATATCTTCACACGTTCTCATTTAGTGACATACTTGATACTTTCAATGGATGAATTATCTTTTCAAGCAAAAAACATATGGGAGCTCATACCATATGGTTAAGAAAATGTAATTACACATATCACTGGAAGCACCTTATGTTCCTTCCACTGAATTATTTTTAAGACTCCAGCTCTGTAACATGCACTTTTGTCTTTTACGAGGGTTTTCCTTCACTCAATACCCAAACAGGACCAAACACAGTCTAACTGCTAAAAAAGGTAATGATCTAATCTTGGCTGCTGAATGATTCTCAGACTGCTATTAAGAGGAAGTATCACTGAAAAGATAATGGACTGCATCGGTGGAGTGAAATGGCCAGGAATCATCCCAGACATGAGAGTCCTGAAATCTGCTTGCAGCAAAACCTGCTGTCATTGCTAGCATGGGCAGTGCTGCAACCCAGGACAAAAATCTCAGATTTTCTTTTCAGTCTTTCTAATTCTACACCACAGTAGAGTTATTCCAGAGTTATACTGAGCTGGTGAGATTGACCTTGTTAATTACTTTAGCCACAGCATGACTTCACCTACAGCAGGCTGAAATCAGGACATCAGTCGAGCAGACTTTCTGTGCAAAAATAGCTCTTTCAGAGCTCTCTCTCTGTCAAGTTTTCACTGCATTCTACCAGTGATATTTTATATCAGCCTCATAATTCACAGTTATATTATTTTTGTGTTTCACAGAATCAGGATAATGAGGACTCACAACACATTGACCAAATAATTTGCTATTTTACTTCCACTTTTAGGCTCATTTCACAATCACAGAATCACAGAACCTTAAGGGTTGGAAGGGACCTTGAAAGATCACCTAGTTCAACCGCCCCTGCCAGAGCAGGACCTCCTAAAGTAAGTCACACAGGAACTCATCCAGGTGGGTTTTGAATGTCTCAAGAGAAGGAGACTCCACAATCCCCCTGGGCAGCCTGTTCTAGTGCTCCCTCACCCTCCAATCTTTAATTTAAAAATACTACGTTGAGATTGAAGATACTACAGAAGAATGGTTTTACTGAGAATGCTAGGAGGAAAAACCCAACACGGAAGAGTACGATCAGTTTAACTTGGGTTTTGGCAATCCTTATGCTTGGCTTCATTACAAATCAAGTTTGAAGTATATGATTCAGAATGTGTAGCTTGTTTTTGTGATATCTATAATGTAGATGTTGAACTAGGATCACAGAATCTCAAGGGCTGGAAGGGACTTTGAAAGATCATCAAGTCCAGTCCCCCTGCCAGAGCAGGACCAATAAATTGAAAATGTCTTAGTTCTGCACAATTAACACTTGCATGTGTTTAAAGAAGAGGAAACATTTTAAAAGAAACCTTGTTAATAAAACAAGCGACCTTTTAGTCAATTAAATGTACAGCTTGACAATTTCCAGTTATTTAAATATCTTTGGTTTTATTGCTGTAGTAATTTGAAAATACATAGAGATGAATGAGGAAAAACCCCACCCATTCTGATATCCATATTCATGTATTCCATATGTACAGTAACAATTTAGATTTGGTTCCAGGAAATAACATACTCAAAATCTGGTTTCAAAACTGCCACAGGGAAAAAAAAAAAAAAAAAAAAAAATCTATATTAATGTATGGGACCTATGGCCATTGCAAGGCACCTTTTTCAACTCACAAATTTTGCAAAAGCACAGTAGAAGAGTTCATCTACAGAGGTTGTTCTCCCAATCAGATGAGCTCTAATCCCATTTTAATCTCAGTGGGCTATATTAAACAAAAGCAGAAGGTCTGGATTTTAGAACAGATTAGCCTTGACCTCACAGAGATCAGACTTACTAAGTAATCAGGTGTACATACATTACCACCAACTAGGGCTTCTGGTGATGCATTGTGGGTAGCAGTACAGCAACAAAACTTCCTTGTACAACAAAATAAGAGAGAGAAGTACAGCAATCACTGCACTACTAAATTGTATTGAAGTGTGTACAGTTTACACACTTACAGTGTGTTACAGTAAGCTCCCTTCTCTCTAGGAAATATTTTACTGCTCCTTAAAGAAGAAAATTTGCTTTCTCTAGGTGTTAAGAAAGGTTAAGAAAAAAGCCTCTATATAGAAGTTAGAGTGGACTAAGTATTTAGAGTCTGTAAAAACTTTATCGTGCAACCAGTAAAAGACACAAACTACATAAATTATATTACTTTTTAGAAACTTAATTGACTGACCATGCAGCAGAAAAACTCACAAGCAGCCACTAATCACCTGGTTATCATTTGTATCTTCACGGCTGCAAAACCTGCTATATATGATTGGGAATAATCTCGAGAGTTACGTAGCCCAATACTGTGTTATAGCATCTGATTTTGCATATGGCAGCATATTACAATCTTCAGAAAAAGTCTGCTAAAAGGAGATCTACAAGATTTTACTTGTCTGGAAAACAGGAAACTTCAGATACTCTGTTAAACAATAGTATCAGTGTTTTCATTTCATTTAGAGATGGCAAAACTAGTCTTTGTTTTGTCCCATTTCCATCCAAATTTTTAACCATTCTCTTGTTCAAAATTGGCTCTGAAGACTTATGTGATATTGAAGTTATGTTAGGCAGTGGTCATATTACAGTAAATCCAGTTTTGAGGACTGTTTCAAAACCTTATCTGTGTAAAGCAAAGCTCTGAATTGGTCTTAAATCTCTCCACCAGTTCAAACTATTTTTTTGAGAGAGAGCTCAGCAGATTTTATTCTAGATCAAGTGTTACCCGTCTTCCTTCTAACTGTAAAGTTAACATAAGCACAGTGTCATATATGCTGACTCATTCGGCAGAAATGGGAATTATGTGTTCCCTCTGGTCCACCTGGGCTTTCCTCTGTCAGATGATCTGCTGTTGTGAAAATGTGACCTTCATCGTCATACCACCACAGCCTCATGTTTGGATCTGCATTTTCCTTTTTAAAATACAGATACTATTGATACTGCTTTCTAGTTGCATGATATCAACCTCAAAAGATTATTTTGTAAATAAATACCTTAAAAAATATAGATATTAAATACTCTGTATTTAGTCCTAATCTTGCTACTTGGACTATATTTTCTCTTTCCGTATCCTGTTTGTATTATCTGTTTCCACATTCAACACCATCTTCTTTATTACAAAGTTAAAATACTAATTGTATTTTGGAACATATGTAGACTCACCTTAATCTTTACTTCAACCTTGCAGAGAGCTGTCCTATCTATTTTCTTTCCAATGACTGCAGACTTTGATTTCCTTTAAAAGTTCAAATTTATGTTGAATTTTGGCAACTTTAATTTTATTCCTTGCTGCACAGGCATAACTTCCCTGACTAACAGATTCCTTTCCTTTCCCCCCTTTTTATATTTTTTTGTTGCAATTAAAGATTTTTTTTTTCCATGTGTTTTATTCATTAAGACCCTAAGCCCTTTCCTGGAAGCTTAGGCATAAAAAAAGGCCTGGCATACTCTGTGTTCAAGTACTTCAGTGCTGCAGATTTCACTAACAAGTCCCTTTCACTTATTTCACTGAGGAAGGCTCTGCATATGGACATGCAAATTTATTAGCCAGTGTTTACAGTGATTACACTCTTGAGAAACATATTACTACTGAAAAAGCAACACAGAGACAGATAGACAAGGGTGGCTAAACTGAGTGGAAAAAATCCATTCAACTATGATTTCCATGAACCAGGGTATGGTTTCCCATTTGTCTCATCAGGCTTGTAAGTCAAAAGAATTTTTTCATCTTCCTATCTCTGAAGACACTCACCTAAGGCAGAATTTTTTTTCTCTTATCTACCTGTCTGCTCACATACTTGTCTGACCTATTATTCAATTGACTGTAGCCATACTGCCTTACAATTTTATGTCAGTGATCACCTACTTAACTGCTTAGCAGCTGTCCCAACCTCAGCATGCCTGTCTGCTCTGGATTCCTGGGTTGTAAGCCACAGTTTATGGTCTAAACTTCTAGTTCTTCTCTGAGCCTTTCAGAAGTGCAGAGCTTCTAATGGGCTTCTTGTTATTCCAGATGCCCTCTTTGGAACAGTATTTCATCATGGACAGTTGTGTCTTTTCACATTGAGTGGTGTCTTGAGTACTCAGCCTTGTACCTATGTCAGGGAACATCCGTTCTCCAGGGTTGACCAGCACAAGCCCCTGGCTTTGTAGGCACTAACTCTGTGACTATTGGGAATTACTCTGATGACTCCACGTCTATAAGCAGTGCAATGGGCTTTGCAGGTTAAGATGCACTAGACCAATGACTACAGGGTACAGATGAGGAGGAAAGGGAACATCACAGAGAAATGTTTCTTTTCTCTCCAAAGAGTTTTTGAAATATGATAAAAAAACCCCAAAACCAAGTAAAGCTCCTGCTAGCAGTTGGATTCTTAATGAAGTTAGGTTCTCACTGGTTTTTGATAGTTTTGTGAAAATGACTGTGAAGTTAATGAGACAAATACCAAAAAGAAACAAGGAATTCAAGACAGAAACAGAAGCCTGAGCCAGAGGTAATTTTTCAGGTTTTTTTAAAAATAGGACTCTGGCCCATACTAAGATATTTCTATCGCTATGATTGTTGTTGTTACTGGCTCTTTCTTTCAAAGATACAGACAAATAGGAATAAACCTGCATTTTCCCATTTATGAAATATGAATAAACTGCTTTACAGTCCACATGTACTGCTGCTCCATTGGGTTCTGATTGGTGTCTGGAGTTCATCTGCAACAAGACATGAGCAGCAGAGATGTCTCTAGGGAATCTCTTATTTTTAAATAGCACTGAAAATAAACACTGAAATCTCATTTCTTGCCAGCTTGATTCAGAAAATGAGAGAAAACTTACGGTAGGTTTAACCAGGCATTCAGCTATAGATAGTGGTCAGAACAAAGATTCAGCTTCAGAGAACAGCATTTCTGTAGGAAACTTCTCATTAGTACCTGGAACATTTTCAGGTCATGTTTTCTTTTGTCATACAAGTATCACAAAAAGTGTGTACACATACATGAAAAAAAGTACTTTTTCTACTGCAGATTAGCTTCTGAAAACACAAAGCGATTTTTTAAATCAAGCCACCACAAGTAGCTGAGTTATGGTAATTGTTCACCTTGACACCCTTAACCCACTACAAAGGTGAAGAATAAAAGGTCTTCTACTGGGCTACCATCCTTTACTGTGTGTTATCTACTAATAAATAACACATATGTATTGCAGTTCGGTGTGTAAATAGGAATTTCTTTAGCATCTCTCTCCTTTACTCAAAGATAAACATGTTCCCAATGGCATTTCCGGGAATGGCAACTTCCCCCACTCCTCCAAATACTAAGCAGAAGTCTCAGGAAGGAATGCCCAGCTCTCTGTCCATCTGTTCATATCTTAAAGCAACAGGAAAAAAAAAATTCTGTCTGCATTACTAGCTGTGAAGGAGGTATCAGCAACTGCTCTGTCAAGTGTGCACTATAAAGTAGTCTTGGAAACTCTCCTTGCACAGGAGATGCTTTTGTGGGCTTACCTTACTGTGTCTGCAAGTTGTCAGACAGGTTTTGGTTCGTTTGCAAATGCAGGAAGTTTTGTAGCCGTCAGTACAGAAACAGTTGTCCAGAAGAGTGTTTAGGGTAGGAGCTGTGGCTCACCACTCCTGCATGCCTGAGGGGGTCGTAAGATACCTGCCGGAGTGAAAATGGAAATGTAACTATGGGAATGGGGATCTGTAAGAGCCTAATTTTTAATTTCTCTCCTTTGGAAGAGGTAGCAGTAACAGCAAAACTTGCAGGAGACCTGAAAAGTTTTTGAAGGCTTTCATATGTCTGTTGAGATTCATTGCGTAAGAGCTGTTTTGCTCAAGCTTGAGGCAGGATCTAGTATTTGGTCCTTCTGAGAATTTTTTGAGAATTACAGAAAAAAAACTGTTACCTTACTTTCTGTGTCTTTTACAAGGAAGCCTGTCAGTGCTGTCCTGTGTGGAACCTATCCCTGGGTGAACTATGCTGGAGAAAGACAAATACTTTTCCCCTTCATCAGGAAGACAAGCCTTATATAACTCCTCCGCACTGATTGCACAGATGCATTCAAAAAGCCCTGTGTAATTCATTCATCCTCTCACATACATAGCTCAGCACTGCCATGACACAGCATTTTTGCAAGTGCTGTGGAAATTACTGTTGGTTAATTGTCCTGGTGGTCAGCTGGATTTTAAGCTGCCAGCCACTCTCACTCAGTTTCAGATCAAGTGAGCAGCAATATAAAGTTGCTATGCTTTTTAAGGTCCTGCTCCACTCTCTCATTTCTCATCTCACTGACATTAGGTGAGTGTTAGCCACTTGGAAAGATGTCTACTCCATGCATATGGATTGCTTTAGAAACAACCTAATTGTCAGTGTTTTAATCTTTCCTGTTTATCCCCTGGTGATGGTAACTCTCCCAGAGCCCCACCATCTATCCTCTGATGATGGTAACTCTCTCAGAGCCCTACCACCTCCTGCCATTCTCCCTAGGGCTCATGGGGCCCTTCAGAGAATAATGGAATAGACAGAGAGTGCAACAGAGAAGGCAGAACAAGTACCAGACTATAGTTATCGTCGTAATGTGGGTACATCTGTGCCAGCTGTGCCATGCTGTGCTATGGAACAGCTATTATACTCCCAGGCACAGGTTCTGATCTGTTTTCCCTTCTCTTAGCCCAATATGACTTAAGATCACTAGTTCACTAATACTGCTAGTGATAACGTATGCAGAGATGTTTTTGCATTTTATATAGATGTACATTTACTAAATGTTTTGCACACTAGCAGCAGAGTTGGTACCACAAGTTTCAGCTCCTGGGTACTTGCGAGTGCATCTTGCTCTGCTGCAGCTTTATGGCTTTGCAATTGAGAGAGAGAGTGCTGTGAACAGCAGTCACACTTCGGATCTGCAGTGAAGACACACATCTAGTGTGAGAGGCATTGAAGTTGTTAGCATTTCCATGCACAGCATGAATTAACATTGCATTCTAGAAGAACCTCTTAGGATAAAGAAAGAGAGCTTATAAAATGGAAATTTACTTTCACCGTGTTTGTCATCCTCATGATTCTTCCCGTACTCAAAACTGGATCCTCATAAGGTGAAAAAGCTTTTATTTTTAAAATAACAGTATACCTGTCTTACACATACACACACACACACACACACACACACACACAAAAGGGGAAATACTTTCTCCTTTTTAAAAAAAAAAACCCCGTTCTTTTATACATGCAAGTCTGTTTCTTAACCACTTTTTTTTTTTTTTTTTTTTTTTCTGTTGGTTAATGGCCTGTCATAGAGTATGTTAAATTATTTAAGATAGAGCTAAAAATGGGGTTGATCTACTTTCTTGGAGGTATCCTCTGAGAATACACAGAAGAGAACTGGAGAAGCAATTATTTCATGCCACAGTTGTATAGTTAACTGCTTTCTTTCTCACTCAAGTAGCATCTTGCTCTCTTACAGCTAAGGTAGCAGAAGAAGTTGGGACTCTTAAGTGCATCAGGGAGATGATTAGCACAGCAGCCTGGAACTTACCGTCCTTCATGCAAGGCAGGTTTTTTACATGGAATATTTCTGACAAAGTCCTCAGCTTCCAGTACTCACCGTCATCTGTTTACTCAGGTCTTGATTAAGAAGTTAGCTAATGAATTGTTTGATGGCAACCCTGTCTATACGTTGTCTTTTGGCTCAGTGTATGCATGAAGGTGAATCAGGCTGAAACCTTGCTCATTTTTATTTTGAATGAAAAGAGACTGCTGTGTGATTTGCCTCATTTCTGTAGCATGTCTGTACAGGCTGAAGAAAGCACAACTATTGTCACAAGAAGCTGCTTCCTGTTGGTTAATTCTCCTGTCGTAATATACTCCATATCTCATGTGGGGAACAAATAAATTACATAATTTTTTGTCTGCTTGGCACCGGTCTTTTCCTCCAACCTGCTATGGGCTGGCTCAGAGCAAGTGACAGAGCAAAAAACCCCTAGCAGGACAAATGAAGTGCAAGATGCAGGATGCAAAAGGCAATGAAGATCAAAAAGACTCTGTGTCTAGCCTGATGTGTACCTCTTGTGTGAAAGAGCAACATACTTCCTTGACAAGGCCTGGACTAGCATTTCAGCCACTCGCCTCTGAACACCAGGACAAGAGAAAATGAAGCACTGCTCTCTGACACAGCCATGCAAAGCTGCAAGAGGAGACTTAGTCAGTAGATGAGTCCATCACTGAAAGCAAAATTGCAAAGCTTTGGAGCCCATGACAGATTACAGTGAGGTTCTGACTCCTGTAGGACCTGTATATTCAGTGCAGAATGAACTCGAATCAGTGCCAGAAATATGCCAAGAATAATGTCAGACCAGCTCAAATCTCTTGGAGCCTCTACAGCTAACAGCACATACATACATATGCAACATTTTCATAAGGCAGACAGCCTCGTGCTATGCAGGACACAGGTGGAACAGATGCAGTGCAGTGCGGTGACCTTGGGCAACATGACCACTGTGCATATTTCAAGGTAGCAGTTCAAAACACACAAAGGGCTTTCAAATCCTTAAGGTTACAGGAACGCAGAAAAATGCATAGACTTTTTAGTATATTTTCTCCCCAATGGACTCACAAAGTCCTTGTAGATAGGCAAGCAGGTAAAATGTCTGCAAGTTGATGGTTACAGCCTGTGCCTCTTCCAGGTTTACTAGTATAGTACTGGCAGGAAAAGCATTTTGAACTGCTAAGCAGCTGAACTCAGGAGGCCTAGTTCACTTCCACTAGTAGGCAATGTGATGCTTTAAATTTTGATGATGACTTTTTTTATGATCATTGTTAATAATACTGCAAAGACATGATTTCAGGTGGCACACACTGCATCTAAGCTTTTAAGCTATTATGAATGCTACAGAGACTCCATCTCCTATATCTTATTCAGCAACTTAGGTTCACCTGATAGAGCACTATTCCATTTTATCTCAGTCTTGTGCTCCTCCTTCAAGCTTCAGAAACATTACAAGGTACTCTTGCATTTTACTGATGGCAATAAATGCAAAAAAAGTGGTTTATAGAATATAATAAGAACAATAATCACACAAATTTGCCAGAGAGGGAACTGAGAAGTATCCAAAGATGGTTCAAAGTTAATTCCCTCCACAGGCAGGAAGAAAACAATTACTGCAGCATGAAAAAATCAAAGATTCATTGAGTCTAGTGCCCCTAGTACCCAGGGGGCTGCCTGATGAAAAGTCAGCTCACAGCAGCATTTCCCCGGTATGCTCTTCTAGACTGCAATATTTTCATGCTCAAGGACTTGATCAGAGGTGCCTTTTCCCCCTTCTCATGTAAGGGCCTCACTGGGTTTTGCTTCCATGAGCTCCTACAGTTTCCCCTTAAGTCTGTTAAAAACCATTCTGTGGCTATAAGCTGCATACCTTTATTCATGAAACAGGTGAAAAAAACCTGCTAAGTGAGGTTTCCGTTTTATGCCTCCTGTTTCACAGCTTCCTTTCACAGAAGAAAAGTAAATTCCTGTCTTCCACATCACTCACAATGATGTAGGCTCTGTCATAGTGTCCCCACACTCTTCTTCAGCTGAAGCACAGGATGTACCCTAGTTCTTGAATAACCTAGCAGAAGGAAATTTTCTCCTTATCCAATGGGAGAATAAAATTTAAAATGCTAGACAAAGTTGTCTTCAGTATTTCCTCAGTCTTGTTCCAAAAGGACAAACTCCAGAAGGCATTTTCTTTCCTGTGAAGCTTTAGCAAAACAGTGCCAGATGGGACTGCACATTCTGAGGTGTTAACAAGGACATGGCCTGTCCTCTCCAGCAGCACAAGCCCTACTGCTTTCATATGGCAATGATTCAGTCTGTGCTATTGATCTTGAAGTGTCAGTTACCACAGGAGGACAAGCTGTTTTATCCCAGTGATATAAATAACAATCTGGGCATATGGGGAAAAGAGTGCTCCTGGTCTAGAACCAGCTTCTTCTTTACAAGCTTAATCTTTAACATCTGGTCCAGCTCACAGGTACCTGCAGAGTGTCCTGACACTCGGATACTGTTCCTTCTTATGCTCTTCTTCTGTCTTCTGACATTTAGCCATTGTAGGGTTCAAGTCTGACCTTGTATTCTCACTCAAGGTGGTGGCCAGTCTTGCACTGCTGTAGTTGTTAGGAAATATACACCTTATTTAATTTACAGTAGTAAGTTACCTTTAGTAACGGTAGAGAAGATTTGGTCATAAATGCAGTAATTTAAAACTGCTTCTTAGTCAAATAAATTTTCAGCTACGAGTCAGGAAACAGATCAAGCTGATAACAACAATTGCATCAGCATTCATTTACTCTGGATTTTGGTAGAGGGAGTAAACTCAGGCCTTCTGAAAGCCTACAGGTAAAATTTCAGGCACAAGATCTACAATGCATGCTGCAGAAGCTTTAGTAAAATTATTTTGTATCTCATAGGTAAATATAGCTGTAATAAAACTCTTGGCCACACATTCCCTGTGGTTTCTTGATGGGTCTATTCAGTTACATGTTGCATGCTTTTAGCAGTATTTCTTTGGACAAACAATGACTTTTAGAGAGAGAGAGGCAGTGTTGCTGTCAGTGTGCTTTTCTGGCTCACTGCATTTGCACAGGGCTGTGTGTGTTTATTGTAAATATGGTATTTGTACTCCACTTCCAACAGAACAACCTATTTCTTGGCATAGTATGAAAGCTTACATTCCTGGGGAGATTTGGAGAATCTAGGATGATAATTTGGGAAACAGGTGAGGAAGGAGAAAGTAGAAGTATGTTTTACACGTCTTAAAAGCTTAAGAGATTGGTTAGAATTGCTGAGAAAATCCTATTGTGTCAAAAGAGGCACAGGTTAAATCATCTTTACACGGTCTGAGCTAGATCTAGATGATTCTCCTTCTAACCTTCTCAAACTTCAGGGAAATTTTGTTTGTATCTCCTTTTATTGGTCTGAAAGCTATAAAAGAGTTATGGTAAAACTGCATTTGAATAATTTGTTATTATGTATCCCACAATACACTTAATCTAATCCTTTAACAGTAGAGATGGGAGACTATGAGAACAGACTGCCCAGAATTTTATGTCTCCTTTGATGGTGAGATATCTGCTGTGTGTATAGCCCTTGGCACCACCAAAGGGCCATTTCTTCCCATGTGATATGCCATCACAGTCATAGCACATCTGCTTTGGCATAGAGTGTGGGGATAGAGGTCAGGGCAAGCTAGAAACCCCTTCTCCACTGGCAATTTTCTAGCTTCTCTTCGTTGAAGAAATATCCTGAAAGCGTCCACTGCAGGAGTTTCTCTGGGTACTTGATATCTAGTGCAGATATCAAGGTCCTTCAGTCACCATGGAGATAAGCAGATTAAAGGCTGGAAAGACGCACCGACCCGCTGGTGTTTAGAGAAGCCCGAAGAGTTTTCTCCTCGGAACCGCGTGCCGCGGCGGTAGCCGGAGGCAGCGGCATCCGTGGGGCTTTGCCACCACCCAGCGGGAAGCTCCGGCACAGCCCCGAGCCGGCGTGCGTCCGTCCGCCTGACAGATTCCCCCGCCGGCCTGACAGAGCACCCCTCCCACCCTGCCCCCGCTGCCAGACCAGCCGCTGGCCTTCCCCTTGCTGTGAGCCGGTAGTACACGCTTGCGCATAGCAAGCGCCGGGGCTCATTAAAAAGTGAGTTTCCCATGTGTGTTCTAGGGATGCAGTAGCTGATGACAGACGTTTTGATTCTTGTTTGTTTTGGGTGGTTGTTTTTTTTGTGTGGTTTTTTTTTTGTTTTTAAATGTAGCTTTTCATAGAAAATACAACTGGCATTCGGGGCTTCACATGGTATATTGACCTGGAGATATATTTCTGAATTTCTCACCTATTCATCGCTGGATTCCATTACCAGTTGTCATTCTCTAGCCTCTTCTTGGGCTGAGCTGTAAAAATGGGAAATTAACTTCAACAGTCCCACCCAGAGGCCATGTGTACTGCAGGCAAACATGAGACCATAATTTCTCAGTGGCTGCAGTGCCTCTTTGGTTGTTAAGGCACTCACGACAGCTAAGTGGGTGCTCTTTTCTTCTAGTAAACCAGTAGTGAGCTTGGGCTATCCTGCACACAGCTTCCACGACACTCATCCACTGCCCTTTTACTGAAACACCAATACTTTACTCTGGAAGCCTTGCAATATGCTGTACCAGAGGCATTGTGTTGTTCTGTACATAAAGCCTGGTAGCCATAGTAATAAAAACAAGGTATTAGACTGATTTCCCCTGACTTCTTAAGATGAATTGAACAGATACACAACTGACCAGATGTTCTAGCAGCATATGGGGACCATAAGGAAAATACCACATCAGATCAAAGGTCTATCTGGTTTAGTGATTCTGTTTCCAAGCGTAACCAATAGCAGATGTCTCAGGAAGACTATCACAAAGAAAGCACGTACTTTACTTTTCTGGATTTCTCACTCATATTCCACAGATTTGGGGTTTACCTATCTCTGAACTTGATGGGATGTGTCGACATTTTGTAGCCCTCTATACTTTAGCTTCTCTTCCCTGCCATGAGTAAACTTTTAATGTCCATGGTAATCTTTGTCAAGGAGTTCCAGTTTGATTGTGTTGTGTTCCTTTGAAGCCTTTAGATCCTGTTTTCATTTGGTGCCCCTTCTGCTGTGTTATTAGAAAAGACATTTAAGAACTCCTTCTCCAGCCACAGATCATGTTATAGATTTCTTTTATACCCTCATTTTCCTTGTTTTTATGGAGTGAAGCACCTAAGCAAAGTGTTTTCTGCATGTGGAAAACACCATATCTAGGATTGCCCTTGAAAACTACTTTTCCTAGTTCTCTTGTACTCTTCTTTTGAGCTGTAGGACCAGACTAGGCCAGAAATTTCATTAGTGTTGTGACTGAATGAATGAACTGCACGGAACAAATGAAAATCATTCCTTTATGATAGGACGTGCTGATCTAAGAAAAAAAACAGAGGCATGTGTGGGGCAATCCCATTGTCCAGGTAATAAACTGTAACCTAAGGAAAGTTAAAAAGTGGTTCAAACCCTTCGATTGTCACATAAGTGTAAGAGAAACACAAAATACAGTTGTACTTCTTACAATGATTCTGTACTGAAATATGAAGACAAAAGACACAAGAGTTCTATTTTCTGGGATGCTATCTTCATGTCTCAAGCTGGCATTGTGGCATTACTTCACATGTAGCAGGTTAGCATGCCTATGAAGCTACTTTATACATGCAGGCCCACCACATCCAACAGAAGATGATTTCACACAGTGAAGCACAAAGGAGTTACTTATTTGCTGCACTGCTGTGTCCAGAGCTTCTTGTCATGGCTTTAAATGGAACACCATGGTTCTCAGATAGGTTTTTCTGTGCACAGATTGAAACCATTTCCCTGTAAGTGCTAGGGCTGTTTCAAAAGAGGGTTCTTTGACTTCTTGGCAAATACCAAGGCACCTAACAATGTCACACTTTGAAAATTGAAACTACTGGGATATTTTCACCTACATTTACTCATTTACTTCATTTTATTTAATAAAAGAAATACTGGCAATGCTCAGTTCTAAAAAAAGTATACCTCTACTACATAGGGAAAACAATTCCCTTGGACTGTAACTCAAGAGAAGCATCTTGTACATCTGACTTTTTCAGGAACCTGCTTATTGTTGTCAATGTGTAAGTGCTACACAGTTGAGCCTTTTGGATGTGATGTGCCCCCTTTGCCCTGTTGCAGTCTGTGGACCTCATTGCTACAGTCATAAGTGCAAAGTTGGGAACTTTAAGGAAGACTGTTATAAAAATATCAAAATAGCAAGAAGCTCCACCTCTCCTTTGCCTTGAGAACACTTAATACGAGCAAATACTAGCTTTCTCTTTTAAGGCCAATTGAACAGTTTCTGCAGATCCACCAAGAGCTGTCACTCAGAAGGAAATATTTCAGCTCAGAGAGTTAATAAGAGGACATGTTTGAAGGCTTAAGGGTGCAGATAAGACTGTCCTAACTACAGGATTGGAGGCAGTGTAGAAGAAAATGGGAATTTAACATCACTGGGAAAACAGATAAGTACCAGACAACAGATAAATACCGCATCAGGCAAGAAATATGGTACCTTTCAGAAAACAAACAAACAAACAAACCCAAAACCAAACCAACAAAATATTTTGTAGAAGTCAATTGGAGAGATGATTTAGACAATAAAATGAGCTTAGTATCATGTGCAAGGTCAGTACTGGCTCACATCTAATATCCAGATTCATAATTTCAACTACCAACAGTTTCACAATGAGGATAATAAATTATCAGTATCCTCATCTTGCAAAAAAGTCAATGTAATTTAAAATTTAAAAATGGAGACAGAGGCCTGAGGAAGGTTGTCTTTTTTTTTTTTGTCAAACACATACACTATCAAAAAGAAGAGAGATATGAGTGGAAAGGTAATATTTCTGTGTGTCTGTCTCCCAGTCTTTTCACTGAATTTCCTTGAATGAAATAAATAAGCAAAAGAGCTGTGAGTTCTAGTGTGTCCAAGGGAGAACTAGTAGGGAACAGGAGGCACGCACTGTGTAGGAAGAGCCAGAAGGTGGTATTTGTGCCAGTGTTTGTAACATTTGTGATCAGCTGTTGGCCTGGGAATGGAAAGATTTATTTTGCAAGCTCTGTATGTGCAGGGAGAAATTAGGGAGTTGAAACAGATCTCTTCTGAAGCTATGTTAATGTCTTATGTCTGAGATCAGACTTCCTAACTCCAAAATATCTTAGTCACATGGAAACTGGGAGTGGGAATATTAATAAAGTGAAGCTAGGTAATGTTCATACAGCAATAAAATACACATAGGCAGTTAAGCCTGCAAGATGGGAGAACTTTGGCCCTCATTCCACTACCTATGTATATGTATTTAATCAAGTTGATAAATAAGTTAAATGTTTAGGGCAGTATCACTTGCATATTTAACTCAATAACTGCCTGTATTGAACAATGATTTTTAAAGACTGTAACATAATGAAATTAACCACTCTGTACAAAGACACTATCCGTACAGACAAGGCATATACTCCATTTCTTTTTTGATTCATAATGAATGGTGTTAAGAGATTTATTTCTCAACTTCTAGATAAAAGGAATGTCAAAATAAGCCTAGTTATCAGTGCAATTGCGCTATGTGACTTTCCTTCTCTGTTTTTCATCCGATGTTTAGAGAAGACTTGGCACATTTGAGTAGGGAGAAGGAAGAAGGGAGAAGGACCATTTAGGTTGTCTGAGAGCCTCTGACCAAACAAATGTACAGCCTGACTGATTTAAAAGGTAATTTAGTTTGGAGCTTTTCACTTAGCACCTGGCAGAAGATAAACCTGAATAAGACATTAAAGAAAATTCATTACAAGCACTTCAAAACTCTCCTCCCTTCCCAGGGCTTTCTTCCTCTAGGACTTTTTCTATAATGAATGTCCTCATATTTGACTTTAAGGGGCTACTGAAATATGATTTTACTTGTCTAAGACACAAACAGTATCTCCAAGAGTCTGTGAATGGCAGGTTGAACTTTTGAAGTTGCTAGCTGGGGGTTAAGAAATAACTCCACTGTAAACCCAGGGCTCACCTCTACAGATTTATTAATGCTGTTGTTTTGCCAAGACTGAAGCTAACCTGTAGCACATGTGCATAGTGATTATTGGAGGGCAGGTGAACCCTGTTTGCTCACCAACTGCTCTGGGATGATGTAGATTTTTACTGAGTTCTTCTCTCAGTTCAAGACGTTCATCAACCTTGATCTTGATAGCAAAGGAGATGCATGTTAAAGATAAAAGACATGTTATGTGTGTTACTCATGTTTCTCAGTGCACCCTGCTAGGAAGGGCTGTGTAGCACATTGGAGACATAAAAAGAGTTACCAGAGTCCCGTATTGCTGTTACTGGCTCTGCAAGACAGTTGGTACCAAAGTAGGCTATTCTGGATGAAAGCAGAAGTCAGGATAAGAAGCTGAGCTGTTAATGCCAGCTAAGACACTCCAGTGCTACGTTTACTGTGTGAGAACTGAGCAAGGGAGAGGTATCTGCCTCAAACATGCCAGTCACCAGAATAGCTGGATGCTGAGACCTGAAGCTGCCATTAACACAGCTGTGCTATCTCCTCCCACGCAGCCTGGGGGATGTAGGCATACTGATTACAATGTGCTGCTTTTGGAAAGCCTCATAAAGTAGGTCTGTGCTGCCCAGAGGTATGCAGACCAGGCTAGACTAAAGTGCAAAGGTTAACAGTTTTACTGATTAGAGTGGCTGTAATTGAGTTAAGGACCAGGCTTGTTATTCACTTAAGGTTGCATTTTACTTGGATCACATGCTAGTCAGTGTGTGGCTTTCCCCTTATCACTGCCACGATAAGGGTAAAAAGCTCCTGTTACCTTAAGAACACTTGCAAATGTCTTCCTGTGGTGAGCCATGTAAGTGTCAGCAGGCCGCCAGACCCTGTCTGCCAGAGCACCTTCAGATAACTCTCTTCAGATGTCTGTAGGGAAAGTGTCAAGGCTAACACAAACATAAATAAAATAGGAGATGTGTGATCAGCTGTGGGGAGCAGTCAGAGTGGCTGGAGAGGGAGCTGTTAAAATCTCTAACGAGCAATGGCTTCTCCAAGGAAGAGGAAATGCACAGAAGAAAAGTTCTGGTCAGCTGCACAACCCTTTCACGCAATTACAACTGTGAACCCAAAACTAGAAGTTCTGTTCTTACGTGGAAGTAACAAAAAAAAGTCATAGAATACACTGCACCCACCATGCCAAATACTAACATTTCCTGAATATCTCATTGCTCACACCACTTGGTTTTCTTTATTGCTGATATGATCAGTAATGATTTAAAATTTTGAATTTTGAAAAGTGTACAAATCTTCTAAAATTTCTTCAAATTTACACTTTGCTATCAACTACATTTTGGCAGTGGCTGAAGATTCAGGTTTTAAACAGAAAAGTAAGGGGTAAAAAATGATGATTTCACCATTTTCTCATATACCAGTTTTCATTCTATGTATGCCTATATTTCATACATAAAGACTTGAGCTTCCTCTATCTATACTTAAAGACAGACATTCCTGAAGAGGCCAAAAGACAGGTTCCCACTATTTTTGAAACATTCTAAAACCAGAGAGAGATTTTGGATTTAAATGCAAAACAAAATGGAAATAGTGCAGACACAATGATGTGCACATACCTCTGCCCACAAATACATACTGCATGTCAATAAGGTATTAAAATCTACAGGTTTCACATTGCTTGAAAACTATTGCCATGATAATAATGATTTATCAGCTCCACTCCAAACAATTCTTGCCTTCACCCTTTATAATATGAAAAGTGCAAACATTTGCACAATTTCAGTGGTACAATTTTTTTCCCCCTCACATTCATATACTATTTACTAGTTGTTCTCATTCTTTCAAATTTTACTTTGACAGTAAGGCATTCATGATGTAACCAACTATGGTAACAAATAAATTACTAAAAGACATTTTTCCCCACTATAACTTACGAATATTCTGTTTGTGGTTAATTTATCTCCATCCTTTTAGGACAATAGCTTAGAACACTCAATATGTATTTCACTACACCTGTGTTGCCCTCTGTTCTCAGCAGTACCAATTTCCAGAATAAAAGTTGAAACGGACTGAGGGCCACTCCTTGAAGACACCAGGTGATGATAGCTCTCAAGGATGAACACAAATCCTTGGGAAAAGGAATATGGAAGCTGTCAGGCAATATTTAAGATGGTGGTTCTGGAAAGACAGTAATGGATGTAGGACTCTATCTATTTCAAATTCATTTCAGAAAAACTCCACAGAAGATCTTACCTTACAAAGGACTTTTTTTTTTTGGTGACCTGCACATTACTGCTGCCTAAAATGGTTTTACTATTGGCTTATTCTTTAACAGTACTATTCACTGTTGTAATAAGCAAGTAGACTATACTGCCTGTAGTGTTATTATTTAAGCAGATCCTCAGGAAAGTAATGACTGTCTAATCAGAGAGTTCAAAGCCCTCCTTTATAAGCATGATCCCTTATGTTATCTTCTTGCAAAGCCCAGCAATGCTAGGGAAACTGGGAAAGTAGCTCCAGGTTTTATTGTGGTCCTGGTCATTCTGAGAGTCATTTCCTTCTCTTTCAGGGACATAAAGAGGCATATATTATGTGTGCAGAAGGTTCTGTGTTCTGGTCAGTAACATAGGCCACAGAGGTCAATGGCATTCAGGCAAGCCCATCTGAAAGACCCTATAAATTTTCAAAGGTGAGGGAGGAAGATTTAGAGACTGAATGTGTTCTGCCTGTGCAGGAGGAAAGATAAAATGCCACTCTGTAAAGAGGAACAAAATATTAAGTCCCATAAAAACCTTAAGCAGCTATACAGTCTCCTCAATGGGGAAGAATTTTGCCCACCCAGGTTTTATTTTACTGCTAGGACACATAAAAGGGCACTTGAAACTAATGTTTAGAACACTAAGGCAAAAGCTAAAGGTTTCTTTCAGCCTCCTCTTATGCTCCCTTTCCTCCTTTGTCACCACCTGTTTCGATGCAACACCTTCAGAAGAGGCAGTTTGTCATGAAAAACTCCCTCTTTTCCAAATGTTTCTTGATTTCTTATTCCAAATCTAAGCTGTTACAAGACCAAAGAAGTATGCCTATTCTCACTCAGTTTAGGAATAGAAGTACTATTTTATGATCTATGAATTCAGCTTAGGTTATTCTCTATGTATCATAAAAATTATTGTCAGAAACCTCTTTGGGACTCTATTCTACAGCAATACAGGAAGGCAGACTGTGAAACATCTTGACTAACTCAGCTACACAAGAAATACAGCTTTACAAGAATTAAAACACCTTTCTCTTTTTCCTATATATGGAATAATATTAGATATTTAAAATCAATTTATATATGTATGGGTATATATGTTGAAGCAGTGCAATGAAAACAGAAATGTTTTCTATGTAAGAAGATTGAGAAACTCTTCTTTACTGTGCTTTGGAGCATGCCCAAACCATTGTTCATCCATATATCCCGAAGTACTATCTACGGGATTAGTTTTGTTGTTATTTTTCACAGTAGAACTGAGCATGAGAGAGAATAATAGAATTACAGATTGGTTAGAGTTTGGAAGGGACCTTAAAGAGAATCTAGTTCCAAGCCCCCTGCCATGAGCAGGGACATATTCCACTAGGTCAGGTTGCTCAAAGCCTCATCCAGCCTGGCCCTGAACCCTGCCAGGGATGAGGCAGCCTCTCTGGGCAACCTGTTCCAGTACATCATCACCCTCACACTGAAGAACTTATTCCTAGTATCTTATGAAAATCTTCCCTGTTTCAGTTTAAAGCTATTACCCCTTTGCCTATCACTACATGCATTTGTAAAAAGTCCCTCTCTTGTACACCCTGTTAGGTACTGGAAGGCTGCCGTAAGGTGTCCTTGGAACTTTATCTTCTCCAGACTAAACAATCCTGACTGTCTCAGCCTGTCTTTGTAGGAGAGGTGCTCCAGTGCTCTGTTATTTTCATAACCCTCATCTGGACCCAATCCAACAGGTCCATGGCCTTTTTGTGCTGGGGATTCCAGAGCTGAACTCAAAGTGGCCACGCTTCTTTTGAAGCAGCCCAGGATACTGCTGGCCTTCTGGGCGTGAGTGTGCATTGTGTGGTCATGTTGAGCTTCTCATCAACCAACACTCACAAATCCTCCTCAGGATTTCTTTCAATCCATTCTCCATCCAGCCTATATTTGGGATTGAAGTTGCCTCAACCCAAATGCAGAATTACAATTTATTGCAGAAACTGACTCAAGATTTTTAGATTTCAAAAAATCAAATCCCACCAGACATTGGTACATATTTTGATAATTTCAATTTTCCTGTGATCATTGTGATGTCTTAAAAAACACTGAAGTCTGTACCAGCTTATAAGCCAATCCTGCAATCCTATGCAAAAGCCACTTGGTAATCAATAACAGTCAAAGAAGTCTCCAACAAATCTTAGGACCTTCTCAGTGTCTTTTCTAGGATCCAGCACTAGCATTACAAGAAAATGAACCACTTTGATCCATATTTTCTGTGTTTTTTTAGGAGGGTGGTAAGTGTAAATTCTAAAATGTACTGGCTCTAAATAATGCAAACGTGGTTATTAGAAACAATATTAAGGAATGCCATGGGTTTTTTTTTGTTGTTTTTTTTTTTTTTTGCAAAGTATGTTTTACTCTCTGTCATAAAGAAAAACCCAGTGAAGCCACACTTCCAATTACTTAACTGTGATGGCTGTGTGAACATCATATAACCATACACTTACACGTGACAGCTGCTTTGTTGATAAACACACCAACAGAGTTGGCATAAAACATATCCTGATATCCAGATATTTTTAGCAGATGAGAAAATCCAGACATGATGACTTAACAGTTGAGCAGATATAAAATACCCAAATACAGGAGCCTGAGAGAGTGTTTCATGATTTTGGACAGAAAATAGCAAAAAACAGTAACAGGATATGTGGTCAAGGCTAAATTCCATATCCCTACTTGCCCAGCTGATTTCCACAATGTTTTGGCTTGGCATAGTAACAAAGCAAAGTCTAGTACAAGCCCTTCTGTATCAAGACAGTAGGTGTTAGATATTGCAAAGATCCATGTATCACTCTGACTTTGAAAAGTGCAAGCACGCAAACAAAGTGAACTACTCATGGCATGCTGCACAGATGTAACTATGTCACTGATTTCAGTCCCATTCACAGTGGACAAAAATTTTTGTCAGCAAAAAAACCACACAAATAAGTTTTGCTTTAATTGGTGCCTTTGTTACTAGTTTCTGGAGACTGAACAGATCCCATGGACTTAGACATTCTCCCCAGATCAGCACTGAGGTGAATTAAAACTGTGTACATTCCCCTGTATCCTTGCACTTGAACTTCTCTCTTGTCACCCGGCCTATTGTGACTTGCATTTTCTTTCAAAAATTAGCTATGCAAAGTTACTCTTACCAATGACCTCAGCGTGAGATTATGTATATACAAAAAGAGAAATAGGGGAGACAAGCTTCCCACTGTTCCTCATCGCGTTGTGCTGCATAAAAAGCCAAGGAAATATTGCGTCCTTTTACCAGCAGAGGACGGTACTTCATCTGCTTAAACGTAGATCGCTGCCGTGGCTATCACTGTGGTTTCCCTTGCAAATGATGATGCTTGCTCTTGCTTTCTAGAAGTTCAGGAGAGAGAAAAGCATCAAGATTATCTTGTAACACTTCTGCTACATTCTGTCACATACAATGTGTAAGTCAGGGAGCTGCTGAACTGCTCATCACCACGATACCTGGAGCCTCCAAAACTCCCACAGTGTGACAAAATCTGAGCCCATAAACTTAGCTGATAAAACACTGTTTTGAGAGGGTTTTATTTATTCCATGAAAAGTTTTCCCATTATGAATTTAGTGCATGAAGATACTCGAGGCAGTAGGGAGGCTGATATCTCTCTTTGCAGAACAGTGGCATGGACCATAAAGTCCGTGGTTTAAGGTCTAGTTCTGAGGAAGCACTTGCTCAACAGCAGTAGGAACTATTACGTCCCACAAATGTTTTATATTGTGCATGTATGCATCAATTTTTCCCAGCTGTTTGACTCTCAAGACGACCATACTCAGCCTGTGATAGCTACATGGGTCGTTTTTATGTATTGACATGCTTCTTAGCACACATGTGTAACCAATGTACTCTTATTCTCACCTGGGAACTGATTCAAGCAGAACTAAAATAGAATTCACCTCACTTAAGATGTTAAAAAACTATGATTGTCCTACTTCAGTGAAAGTAGCACTGTCTTTTTCAGATGGCCATTCTGACGATAGGAAGCATTTGTACTGTGGAAGTAATTCCCCTCTGAAGCTGCTTCTCACTCTCTCTTTACTGACAATCAAGCAGAGAGAGCTCACTTGGACCAGACATTGCAGTTACCATAACTGCTTTGTCCAGCATCTCACAGGAAGTTTGTCATGCTGCAAACAGTCATCCTGAGGTTTCTTGAGTCCCATCCCAGAAGTGTAACCCCTGAGCTATCACAAATCTTTCTTTACTAATTTCCTGATACATAGGAATTGCCTTAGACAATCATGCCAAATGTTATATTATGGGAATCTATTATAATTCATGTGCAAGGAAAGCTGCTGAGATAGATTTATTTGAAACAATTTAATAAATTCCACGTCTTTGAAATTCTTTCTTTTTCCATTACTCTTACAAATGGTACTAAGACTTATTTCTGAATAAAGAATGCAGATTAGGTCTCTGCCGTAATAGAAAATGAAAATCATATTTTCTTGTCACTTGTATGCATTTTCAATTTGTTTACCAAACCTACTGAAGTTATAGGCCCAGGGTTTCACTTTACCTATGCATCAAATACAAACAGAAATAATGACTTAGTTTTTAGAGTTTTAATTCATGTCAGTGCTGATCTGTTCGGTCACCTGAAACTAGCAACAAAGGTGCCAATCAGTGAGACTTGTAGTGGGCTTTTGTGACAAACATATTTTTCCACTAAGAATGAGACTGCAATAAAATACCTTTTGTGTAGGGAACTTTATGGAGTGGATAAAACCCTAGCAATAAAGAGATGGATGGCAATGTTGCCATTCTTCTTAGCTCACAGTGTTAAAACATAGTTCATCACAATACCCTATCACAATGTATTGAGTTTTTTTTATTTTTATAATTGCAAAAAAAAAAAAGCTGTAAAATATGTGAGATCTGACAGCTTGCACTGCAATTATTATACACATAAACTTTTTTAATGAGTTTAAACTATGTTGTTAATTTGTTACTAGTTTAGTGGTTCAATATTTGCAGAATCCTTTCTATGAGGTGTCTAGTACCCTCACTGTAAAACTGTAAAAGAACATGTAAGAAATGCTCTCTGTAATAAAAACAAGTTAAACCAGACATGATTTGAAGTATGAATAACCATACTGAGGGATAGTGTCGAGAACAAGTAAAAGTCCAGATCCTCCCACACTCTGCAGAAGTACCTTGCAGTGATATGAGAGATATAGCACCTCACCAATCACTATGATTCAAAACTGGAACAATGGAGAAACTTTGCTATTTCTCACACTGTGAATTTTCAAATACATTAGTATATTAAAAAAAAACCAACACGTTCCATCCCTGACTGAACTGTCTGTGATAGCTTAGCTGTCACAATTTTTTACAACTTCAATTCAGGTTAGCATTGCTGAGGGAAGTACAGTGTGAACTGTGTTCAGCTTGACTGATAGAGGCAACTGGAAGATGAAGGGAACAGTTATAAATTTGATTTAAAAGCGAAAGATACCTTCTCATCTTGAAAACTAACAGAAATTCTGCCTTTGCATAGTAGAAGTCAGGCCACTTAAGAAGTCAGGCCAATCCAGGCTTCTTTGCAGTATAAGAAATATGGAAATTTGTTGCACCTGGAAAGGGAACGGAAGCATAGGGGAAAGTAGTAGGACAGAGCTAAGAGCTCTGAAGGCTGGAATAACTGTCCTTGTGCTAGAGAAGTGTAACTCTGTAAGGCAGAGACCTCTATGCAAATAACAACTTCTTGCTATGGACAGCACCCCTAATAATGCTCTGTCCCAAGGCACAAACATTATGTAAGGCAAAACTAGAAATCCATCGTGTTTAAGAACACTTTAAAGCCTTGCCATTTTGATTATAGCTTTGTATGGTGGTTTAACCCCGGCCAGCAGCTAAGCACCACACAGATGCTCAATCACTACTCGTCCGTTGCAGTAGGATGGGGAGGTGAACCAAAACCCAGTAAAACTCATGGGCTGGTATAAGAACTGTTTAATAGTTGAAATTAAAAAACCAAAAAAGTAATAGAGGAAAGAAAGATAAAAAGATAGTGAAAAAACCCCAAGAAAGACAAATGATGCACAATGTAGTTACTCACCACTCTGTGACCAATGTCCAAGCAGTGATTCACTGCTCCCTGCCAGCTCCCCCAAGTTTATGTACTGGGCATGATGTCATACAGTATGAAATATCCTTTTGGCCAGCTCAGGTCAGATGACTATGCCTCCCCAACTATCTTGATGACAGGGCATGACAAGGTAAAAAAATCTTTTACTTAGTTAAACACTACTTGGCAAGAACTGGAAATATCAGCATGTTATCAACATTATTCTGGTATGAAATCCAAAATACAGCACTACACCAGCTACTAGGAAGAAAATTAACTTTGTACTATTCAAAAACAGTACACTGTGTTTCAGTCAGCCTGGACCATACGACATTAACTAGGATGTTTGACTACCTCATGAAAAAGAGAACTCCTGAACCTATTTTACATATCTGAAGCACTTCCAAGCCCAGTAAGTAAGAGCATTTTTTGCTATCAACCTTGAGGAACAGAGATGCTCTTTGCTGAATTCATTTTCTTTTTCTTAAAAATCCAATAGCTTTTGTTACCTGGACCTTCAATGTTCTAGGGGTCTCTCATGTCAGGTTTATCCATTCATAGCTTCATAACAGGAAAAAAGCCCAGCATTCATGTAGAAAGCCATTCAAAAGGCAAAATAAACAGGTAAACCACATGAAATTCTCAGCAATAAATGAGCATTGAGCTTCTCTAGCCTGATTCAGAAAAGCTTTTATATTCATATTCTATGCAGGAAAGTTGCATGCTCATAAGGAGAACACCTAACTTTTACCATAGTCTTAAGTGTTTTTTAGTGTCCTTAATAATGTTACTGAAAGGATAAACACTGGCCAAAGTTTTATTTGCTTTTGAAATATATTGCATAAGTTCCTCTTTGTGACAGAAGGTTCCTCTTTAAAATGAAATTTGTGAGGAAGATTGCCATCAGCAAACAGAAAGCATTTCAAATTTCTTTTAAATGGATGTAACAATTCAAATAATTTTCAGCATTTTCAAGGACTGAGGATGACATCAGTAGATACAACATCCTGAAATGATGAAAAGTCATTTGGGACATCAGATTAACATTAGACATTAGAAATGTTAGATACAGGACCAGAATTCTAAGGTTCTTTATGGTTTTGCCAATACTACCTTTCTTAAAAAAATCTAGATAGGAGCATCTATTAGTGTTGATTAGCATATCAAAGTGACAGTAATGTCATTAAAAAATGATGCTGAAAGTGGAACAAGAGCCTCAAAAGTCATATAGTCTACTCCTTAATGCACAAACTCATAGTAATTTTATTTTACTACAGGTCTACTTTCGTGATAGCCTGGTACACTCCTAAAGCATTTCTCTGTGGGGCAATTTGCCAGCCATCCAGCTTACCTGACATGATCTGGCCTGCCTTCTGTATCTGGGAAGTGCTGATGGGATACACATCGATGGTGCTGGAGAAGAAACAAATTGCCTGTTCTCTGATGGAGCTTTGTAAACAGATCAGTTCCTCTCCTTAGAAGTGGCCCTCTTTGCTTCTGGGCTGTTTCATCTCTGCTTTCATGCTCTGCAACAGGTCTGTGTTCTCAGTCTGACACAAAAATGAGCTTGCTTTGCTGTTTACCTAATAATTTGTATGAGGAATGCTTTTCTTTCAAACCCTGTGGGCACATTGCTGATGCCAACAGTTCATGAAAATTGGTCTGTTTATTCCAGCTGGTAATTGTACTTGAGGATAGATGAGTTTTCTTTGCCTAATTATGAAAACTTCTTACAAATCAGGCATTTGAAAGATGGACTTAGGTTCAAATATCTTAAGTTCCTCTACTTGGGATAAATGGCAGCAAAAAGGGAAGAGAAGTTAGGATGAAACAGAGCAGTGGGCTGAAAAATACAGAAGGGTATTGTGAAAGCTGGAATAGAGATGGGGAGGGGACAGACATTGTTAGGCATAGTATGGCCAGGGAAGGATTATCTGCCAGTATGGAGTCCAGCCCTAACCAGTGCTGTCGTTACTACTACCAAAAATATGTCTCTCTGCCATGAAGCAGACATCACTTCTGTTGAGGATACAAAACTCAGTGGAAGAGATTAGGAGGGAAAAAGATTAGGGAGGCAAAGAAGGGTAATGCAAAGGTCTCTGCTATAGACCATGCTTTACAAACTTACTTGTATTTTAAATGAGAGCAATGTAATCCTAAGCAAAGATAATTACCTGCAAGGAAATCGACAATTAACAGCCCCTGAGTCACACACCTGTTTCAGTTTAGGTAAGTCTACCCTTCAAGCATTGCCCAAATGTGCTACAGTGGCTGCTGGTACCTCCTGCTCTCACCAGATTAGCCTCTCCTCCTGCACCTACATTCAGAGGCCCTGTCTGCTTTCTGAGCATGTAATATACTGATTCATTTAGTGTAGTCTTGTTTTTATAAATCCCACATAAGATGATCTTGTATGTCCATTAGAGCAACCTTATTTTTGCAACCAAGAATGCACCATAATCTAAACTGTCAAGTTTGCCAGGCAATCCTCACTTTTCATAAAATCATTTTATTGCCCTCAGTAACTGTGAAAAGTGAAAATTCATTACTGATAGAATTCTGTCTGAGGTTTTTCAACATTTTATGCAAGAGTCTAAAACCTATTTTACATACTGGTATACCATTGGCTTCTTCCATGCACCCCCTTGCCCCGCCACCCCCCCGGATCTTCCTTAAAAACTGAAGAGGTATTACATTACATTTTCTGTGGATTAGATAGCTCCTCAGTAACATTCCTTTGAACCTTCTGAGAGTAAGCCAGTTAGTTCTTGCAGACACAAAGTGTTTAACTTCAGAAATTGCTGCTGAATATCCTCTTGGATTAGGGCTGGAAATGGAAGGCTTTTTCTTGTCACTTGAAGAAGCAAATACATCATCCAGCTGGTTTGCAAATGCAGAACCCAGAATTCCACATGGATTGAAACTTGAGTGTCTCAGTCAACCCATTCTGTGAGTCTACCATTCCATTCACGGCCATGATAAGCACCAGACCAGAAAATCCTGATGTTCTTAGATGACTACCCAACACATTCCAAGTGTTAGGCCTTGCCAGAAGTTCAGAAAGAGATATTGAACCCAGTATATTTCCACTACTTCCTGTGTTTATAGGCGTATTTCTTCTTGACATTATGGACGTTGGGAAGTGCTTCAAATTAGAGCATTAATTAGAAAGGAAATAAGAGGTGCACTCACTATTAAAGGGATATTTGTTTAGTGATGAGAGTGGAGTTCTCTTAGTGTCCTGCTTTTTCAGTATCTTAAACCCTACACACACCACTTTCTGTCTTTGATGAGGTTCATTGGACAGCAGCTTCTGGAAAAGTTTTCCTTTTTCTAATTTAATTACTCTTCTCTGTTTCCTTTTTTGTCTTTGTAGTTGATGTAGTTCCACACGGTGTCCCAGATGGTCAGTCTGGGAAGCAGACATGGCTGTTTTCAAAGAGACAATGTTGATTCTCTTTGGACGCAGAATGACCTTCTCCTCCCACCACTCCCATCTCCACTCCTTCACAGATTTAAATATAAGAAGAAAGGTGGGCCACAAGTTAAAACCAACTAAGGATGTAGGGAACTACGGCTGACATATCAGAATATCATTTAGCAAAGCTGGGTACCATTGTTTGCAGCACCGATAAAACCAGCTGGTCATGTCATGCTTGACTGAGAACTAGACAAGGGAGGGAGGATCACATGTGAATAGGAAGTGGTATAAGAGGACATGAAGAAAGAAAGATGACATGCTCAAGACAATGTCTGAAAAAGCGGAAAGTGATGAAAGCCTTCCTGGATATTGTAATCCATGTCAATAACAGCAAAATTCACTACCTTTTTCTGCTCTTGTGCAAAATACAGAAACAAAATATTTTTTGCTTGTATAAACTTGCCAGAGGAAATACAGGTAATGTACACTGTGAATTACAAATGGGATTGACTGTGCACACTGTCTTACAGATGTTTCTTTTAAAACCAGATATAAACCAGTAGGAAGACTGCCTGCATTATTTTGTCACCCATTCTGACTTGGTAGCTTTAGTACTAAATAAATATCTGCATTTAACTTATGCTCTTGAAGTTGAGAAAAGTGAAAGAGAGAGTTGAACTCAAAACCAGATATTTTGCAGCAATATGAAAAGGACATGTTGTTAGTACTGACAGCGTAGTTAATTTTTTGTAACTTCTAGTGCCTTCTCCCCACCATTGAATAACAAAAAATACTGTGTAGCATGTGAAATTCCTTGATTGATAATGGGAGAGAATTAGTTAATAACTGCACCTAAGGGCTGAGGTGACATAATGCCGAATGTTTAGCAAAAATGGAACTCATTATGTTTAATAAGAAATTAGGCTGTAGTATCAAGAATTCTTCTGAAGGCTTGGTCTACAACTGAGCATTTTGATACTTTAAAGTATGTTTTTTCAACCAGATTTCTTCAGAAAATGAGGTATATCCAGTTATGCTTTCTCTTTCTTGTGAGTCTATTGGCCAATGTGACAGAGGGATACTAGACTCTGGAATATGAAATATTTACCGATACCATGAAGATCAGCAGCTGATAAACTGAGAATGAATCTACTAAATGCTTGCACTTAGAGGGTAAATGCAGCAGTGTTGTTTCACTGGCCCAGCCTGTCAGTGCACTTTTCTCAGCATTCAATGCAGAGGATGTGGCCAAAGAAACTTGACATTGTGGGAGAAGCAGGACCTCTGAGGTCCAAGAAAGCCTGCAATGGAACTGAACTTACTGTGGCAAGCATAGTGTAGGGCAATAGGACACCAATCCTCTGAAAATCTGTGGCTTTGATTAGCATAGTTGTGCTCAAACAGCCTCTGCTTAGAATTTAGTTATACTAAAAAGAAACCATTATGACTTAAAGTGCAATAATTAAACCTTTTCATTTTTCGGATATGCTATGTCAGTCTAAGCTCTTTTCTATTGCTAGCGTGATCTTAGTACACGGAGGGTGACAGTGAAATAGCATTGCTCTATACAGAAAAACCTTAAGAAATTTCTTGCAGTCATTGAGATATCTTTTGCTCTAATACATACCACAAAGCCTTACTATGCCTCAATGTGATTTAGTATGGTCCTTCACAGAGGCATTTGGCAGTTTTTCTGGTCTGAAACCCCCCCGCTGAAGTCCAAGCATGTCTGTGTTTTCTTTAATGTGTCACCCTGTTTGAATGGGACCACAACTGCTCCATCAGCTTCTGTGCACAGCAGATGTTAGGTGTATAATCATTCATACATGTCAACTGTATGTACGTATCAGTCTACTTTATCTCATCTTTTTCCTCCTCACATATCAAATGTGTCTCTTCCATATTTAGTGATCTCATCTGAAAGGTTCTAAAAAAATGTGGAGACCTGTAAGCTGCAGAGTGGAAATGCCCAAACAGGATAACTGCTGTCTATAAACCCTGTGTAAGCAGGACTGGAGAAAAGCCTCCCCCTGGGTGCAGCAGAAGCAGAAGCAGCTGCTAGTGAAGTGCTTCTGTTTTCTGATAGAGGACAGAGCTTGCATAAACTTGAAAATATTGCTGCAGCAATTGCAGAGCAGCGTCAATTAGCAGCACCAAAAAACCCAATACCACTCCTCAGCATTCTCCATGGTGAAGCTGGAGCTAGTTTCTCCCCATAACTCTTGGCCATGTTGAGCTCTTGCTGTTTTATTCACAATCCAACAACAGTTTGTTTTCATTTGAATTTCAAGTTCCTTTTCAGTTTTTCTTTAGTTGTTTGCTGCAATCAGTAATGGGCTTTTAATTCCTTATGTAGTGAATGAGGAGTAAGCGATGTGCTGAAGAAGGTTTTGAAAACTCTTCAAAGGCCTTGAGTTTTCTCAAAAGGATGAGCCCAAGCTGAATTCCTAGATCACTCCTTGAATTCAGGCAGGGTTTCAAAACTTTGACCAACTTTCATAGTCCTCATTTTCAGAAAGCTCTGATTGCTATTACAGGCAAAAATTAAAATTCCAGTTTCCCAACACTCCAAACTCCAGATTATACTAGGCATGGAGCTGCCGTGGGCCACATTTTACTCAAGACTAGGAGCTGGAATAGGGAAGAGGGTGATTTAAAGAAGAATGTAATGTTAGTAGCTACATGAACACTCCTGGGAAGAACTTCTTGCAGGACTCAGGGTAATCTTTTTAATGCCAATAACATTTTGTTGTAAAATATAGGGAAAACAGGAATGACAAAACCCATCTTGTGTGATTCTCTGGCCAGAAGTATTTGCATTTTACTGAGACATTTAAAGACAGTTAAATAGGAACTTAGCTGAGCAAATCAAGGCATTTGGAACAGGCTCATTCAAAGATGAAATTTGGGTATTTTAATAAAGACAGTATTTTTCTATATTTTGAAGGAAAAGGAGGTAGGTCACTGTGTGGGCTAAATAATAAAACACAGCAGAAGCATTTTCTCCTATTATTATTTTGCCTATACTGAAACAAATTAATCACTGGTATTTTTGAAGGTGTGTGGTTTAACCCTGCCTATGTGCTGGATAACTACCAAAGCCATTTTATCAATCCTCTTCCTAAACTGCACAAGAGAGAGAGGAATATAACAAAGGGCTCATGAGCTGAAGTAAGGACAGGGAGATCACTCAGCAATTACCATCATGGGGAAGAGAGACTCAATTTGAGAAGAATTGGTTTGATTTATTAACCATCAGTCAAAACAGAGTAGGGAAATGAAAAACAAAAACTTAAATCTTAAAATACCACACCTCAGCTCCTGCCTTCTTCCCAGGTTTGTATCTTCTCCCCACACAGTGGCACAGAGGGACAGAGATTGGGAATTATGGTCAGTTCATCACAGATGGTCTCTGTTGCTGCATCCTCTCGGGGGAGAACTCCTCACACTTCCCCTCATACAGTGTCAGGTCCCTCCCACAGGAGATAGTCCTTCATGAACTTCTCCAGCATGAGTCCTTATCAATGTCCTAGCCAGTTAACCATCCATCTCTGCTCCTAGAGAACTCAAGAGTATACAGTTGGCTATGGCATCACCTCTGGTTGGCCACTCTCAGGTCACATCTACAAGACAGCCTTGCACTTGAAGAAAGACACATGGAAACAGTTAATGTCAGTAAAGCCTTTGGGACCAGAAATAGTTTTCTAATCAATCAAGTTGCCATCATTTTCTTGTCTAAGTTTAAACCTCTGCATTATGAATTTCCCATTGAAACATTGTTTAGCAACGTTTTCACACTTCTTCACAGCTGTGAAACACATCAGCTTTCCAAGGCAGCAGATAATCAGAGGAAGCTGATACGAATGTGAAATGAAAACATGTTTTCTAATTGCTCACAGTGCTCATCTTAACACTCAAAAGCACTGAAGAAACGGATGTTGAATGGATGTTGAAAAATCCCATCAGCCTCAACGAGTGCAGGCTAACACCTGGCATATTTACATTCCATCTCTGTCCAGCTTTCAGGTTGATGTTCATAGTAAAACACATCCTACCTAGCTGGCACCTTGTGGCGACAATATTCCATTGATCTGCTTAGCTAGTAGACCAAAACTGGCATGGATTAAGTTATATTTAAGCTACCTAATCAGGCACTGTCTTTCCTTTTATCTTGAAAATACATAAGAAGGTATGTAATGCAAGACCATTTGTTATAAATCAGATTATACAGCCTATATTATCAACACTGGATTAAAAACCCCAAACATTTGTGCTCATTTGAAAGACAATTTACACCTACTTCCTCACGTTTCAGGTTGAAGAAAAAGCCCACCAAGCCTCCCAATTTTTTTCCAGTTACTTTCTGACTGTGAATTCATATTTTTTGTTCTTGATCTTCGTTGGTGACAAGCTGAAAACATTAGATTTTAAGATACCAATTTTGTTTAGTAGTAATGGCATTGCTGTTCCAGAAATTACTTTTGTAACATATAGCTAGCCATGTGACACACAACTAGCAACAGAGTGATTTAACTCACCGCGAGAGGGAGTACATTTTAGTTAGAGTAGTCCTTCAGAACAACTCAAGACGAAAATAGAAATAAATAACAAAAAAGAAATAACCAAATTATCTCACTCCATGTCCCAAACAGGCCACTCTCACCATTTTTAGATGCTTAGCCACCCTTAGGTATCTATCACTGATCACTACAGATTCAAGTCTATTAAGAAACACTCTAAAATGGAGATATCTGTAACCTGAACATCATTCCATATCAGTTTGTGATTTTCTTATGAAATGCTGTAGTCAATCTTTGATCTGCCGACTGGTTGTCTGTGATCTTCTTTGGGATAAATTTTTTTATACATTTAAAACACAGTCAAGAGAATTTGGTAGTAATTATATTCTCAGGCAATTGTTATGTATTTTTAGGTGTGGTGGTTTAGCCCTGG
>WBNH01010742.1:0-23559 GCA_013401255.1 Urocolius indicus
GTATTGCCTGCAGCGGCAACATCCAGGGAAGATTTATCTGTTAGTAGGGCTTAAACCAGTACAGTATTCCTGGCTCGTACTCACTGTCATGTGGAGATACAGTGGAAGTTAGGGATTCAGAATTACAGTGTCTACCCTGACACTGAGTATAGCTTGAAGTCCCTCTAATACTGGGCCAATGCCATGAACTCCTGTTCCCTGTATGCTTCATGGAAGCTATTTGCAGTCAGTGGGTCATAATCTGTTCTGATTGTGGTATCACATTGGTATCCCAGCTGTAGAGTTGGAGAGCAGGAAAATAATTATCATGTAATTGTTTTTCAATCTGTTTCAGTACAATTTCTCCAATTTGCAGCATCAGCAGTGAATGTATTATACAGAAATGTATCACTAATAAAAAAATGCATTACATCTGTTTAGACTCTTTTTTTTTAAAAAAAAAGGAAGAATCAAAACAAAACCCCAAACATGGCTCTTGTTTTTGTAACTTTCAGCATGATCTTGAGTCCCTGGCTAGCTGCCAGTTTGTCAAATTAGAGGCATAATACAGAGGACATAGTAGTCAAGAGGAAGATGTCCAGTTAGATTCTGATTTGTACTGGAGTAACATCACTGGGCTTGTTTACTCTCTTACATTGTATGAGCATTTGTAAGATGAAAATCAAGCCTTTTCTTCAATCTGAAATTTATTGTCTCCAGGATAGCTTCTGCCACAAGGATCTGACAAGCAAAAGGAGGTCATTTGTATGAATATAAACCTAAACACAACTGTGGGAACAGAAGGGATGGAAAGATCAGTGTTACATTTAGCAAATGCTTGTGTCTGGGAAAGTGTTAGTGTTCATGTAGGTTGCAACTATTTTCTGCTGCTTCTTTTTTTTTTTTTTTTTTTGTGAAGATGTAGTGGAAAAAAGCGATGTCTTGAGTCATTCTACTATTTATCACCATCAGATCAAAGGGCACAGAATTAGGTTTGTGTTTTCACAGAGGAGATTGATGCTGACACACAGATGTCCTTTCCTCCTTCTGAGCACATCAAGACTGAATGTTTTGCAGACTGTAAGCTTGGCCCTGGTTAGGAGTCTGAAATAAAACTTCTATTGTCTCAAGCATTTTTGGTATTTGCTCTAAAGAAATCATCAACCTGAGTTATTTTTCCTTCTGCAGGAAAAGAGGGGGAAGGGGTAGTCATTCATGCATCTGTTTGCAATCCTAGCTTTAAAATCCTAAAAATAAAGAAGCCCCACAGTCCACCCCAAACCTGTATTCACTGGCACTCTTGAGCAAGGAGCGATGTCCATTTGAGAATCTCTTAAAGAATTGTGCAGACTGAAAAAAATCAGTGGCAATACTTTAAAATAAAAACATGTATTTTTAGGAATCTACCCAAACACATCTATTTATTTCTAACAAGGCCAGAACACTACTACTTAAATTCTTCTTCATAACCTACTTTTTTCTTTCATTTGTTTTTCTGATCCTTCAGAGGACTGAGTTGAATGTGAGAAACCACTGAAATACTTCTGTGCTGATATAAAAGTTTAAAGGTTATCTCAGAGACAGGGTGTGCACTCAGGTCTTTTTTGCACACAACAAAAATTAGCTTAAAGTATGACAAAACTTTTGCAGGGAACCCAATGAGTTGTGGTATATATATGGCATGAGTTAAGGTTTTTACCATGTGGTCTACATGGAAATATTGATAGCTGAAGGGGGAATGGTAAAGATGGCTTCAGGACAGACTAGACACTGTGGTATCTGTGACACTAAAACTATTGTTAACCTAAAAAGTTATGATTTATATGACAATAGAGTGACATTAGAGACATTAGAGACTTGTAGTGGGAGGTGTCTGTCTGAGTGTGTCTGTGGCCCCCTTTGAATTTCCAGGGATTTAATTCCATTTCCTTTAGTGTGTAGAGATATTTATACATTGCCATAAAGATAGACAGGGCAGAGGAGGCAGCTGTAGCACATGAATAGACACTTGTTTGCCTGTATTTATATACATGAATATAAAATAAACACCAAAATCCACATTGTACTTGTAATTAAACTAGAAAGATATTTAGTATTAAGATTCTCACAGTGTCCATTCATAGGCATGAAAAACTTAACTTTCTCTGGATCNGTCTCTTTGAAGCTCCTAGTGCAGGAGAATCCAAAATATCAAAAGCAAGATTGCTTGATTGGAAAGGTCATGGCATTGTTATCTCTGGTCAATTTGATTTGGGTTGAAAAACTGCTCACAGATTAGTGTTGCTATCAGGAATTGATTTGATGTCTGTGGGTGGGGGTGGGATCCGTGTCTAAACCATGTAGGTTGCAGTCTCTCTTAAATCTATGTTACAATGCTTAGAGACACAGTGGTCTCTTACAGAGATTATAGATGCTACCATCATCTCTAAAGACAGAAGCTGGTTTAGTTGGAGAAAGCAGGGAGGCCCACACAAAGGCAGAGAGAACTTTAAACTTGGGAGGGAAGGGAAAACTCTTCTGGTGTTAAGTGCTACAGGAAATGTCCTTGTGGGGAGTCAGTAGGCTGTTTTTACTAACTCCTGAATTTGGTTAATTTTTCAGAGTTCTCTCACAAGTCTCACAGGATTATTTGCTCTTTGCTGAAATTCCAGTGGCACATTTCAAGCTGTTCCTTCTTAATTTCCTCAAGCAGGCTGATATGCTTTCTTGTTTATTTAAATCTTTGTCTCTCCATCTCAAGATAGTTTCTTCCCTCTGTAGCTGTTGAGCACAAGGTCGGATGATTACTCAGAACTTCCTGGAAAGTCTCTTGTTTGTTTTAAACAAAACTACTCAGGAAGTTCCTTAGCTCTTCCAGCAGAGCTATACTGGCAGCAGCCTTTTGATCCTCCAACTGCACTCACAGTGTTTTGTGGAAGATGAGCTAAAAATTGTTTCTAGTCCAGTACTAGACAGAGATTATGTCAGTGTTATTCCATTTATTTTAAATGCTGTGACTATTTTTTGAGATCTCTCACACCTCACTTAATAGAAAAATGTCTCCTTGCTCGCTGTGATGGCAATATGACAGTCAGTGTTTTTGGTGTTCCCCACCAAGCCTGACATCTTCAGACTCCTATGTTCCAACTCCAGGTGTAAATTTGAAACCTTCACAGTTCATCACCCCCTTTCTCACACAGGCTTTCAGTTTCACTCAGTAAAGCTTCAGCCCACTTCAGTCACTTTATGCAAGGCACAAACTCAAGCAGCTAAATGTATGTATGTTAAAGAAGATAAAAGGAGGGGTGAAAAAACCCCAAACACAAACTCAAATGACTTTTTAGTAATTCCTATTATTTTTAGTCATTCATTTACACATTTTAGTGGATTCTTTTTAGCCCTACAGACTCAGGTGGCTCATTTCAAAGCACTTGGACCTATACAATTAGGCTGAAAGTTTCTTGTTGGGTGATGCAGCAATCATTTTAACATATTTATATCTTGATGCTTGCTTCTGCAGCCATCTATAAGCAAAAAAATGATGTTATGAGAAGGGACCGGTGAGATATTGTTGTGTGAAGTCTGTGTGTAAAGTTTTAATTATCCTATCAGCCATCATGTGCTGGTATCAGCAGCTCTTTCCTGCTTCTGTACCTCTGAGTCCTCCACAAGAACACATTGAGATGTCCCTGGGAGGGAGGTGGACAAGCTGTTGAATTCAGCTGTTTCCTTAGGAGTGCTAATACTCTGTAAACAAGACTAGCTACTACCAATGTGAAAGTGCTACCGATGTTGCTAACATAGTGTAGAGACTACTAGTGTGTGAGAGCACTTCTAAGACTGTCTTTAATCAATCTGAGTTCTGTGGTATCTTAGCTTATCATCTAATATATGACACTTCAAAAATTACAAGGGCTCCAACAGAAGGGACCTGTACTGGCTTGGTTTCCATGAACTGGACAAATATTGCTACTGTAGATTAAATCATTTTGCAGTCAATTCTAATTTGCAGCCTGTACTTGCGTTCCCCCTCCAGGAAAAAAGGTGGGAGGGGAGTAAACTGTGCTGAGGGCTGTGCACAGCTCAAACAGTAGGACTTGGAAGGGAGATGGACTCGGAAGTGAGATGGACTTGGAGTGACAGCCCTGAACCTCACTGGAGGCTTATGCATCTGAACCTCAAAATGAACTCTAATGATTTCCCTGAAAAAAAAACCCAAAGCAAACAAAATAAAGACACAAAGCCACCAGAACACCCTGAGATACCTGTGCCTCTGCTACAAGAACCTTTGCTCTTCAACCAGGTGAATTTCACTATCAAACAACACTTGATGGAACCTAATCCAAATGCTTTGGGACTGAATTGCTTTACAAATTACTGAGACTTTGTATGGCTGCTCTTTGGCAGTTGCTCATATGTATATATTCTTCAGATACATCACTGATTTGTTTGGGTCTTTTCCTCCACAGAAAGGACAGTGTTGGCAGGAGATAAAGCAGGAAGAAATAGCTTTGTGTTCACCTTCATGGATTCAGTTCAGCTGATACAGGAAGAGTGAGGTACATTTCTGTTTGTCCTCCGGGCATGCGAAGAAGGCTTGCTTTGAAAACAGGAGGAACTAGGCAGAATCTAAGTGCAATTTATCATTACTATTGTTTTATTGTATCAGGAAACTGGGAAACTTGGTTTTGCAAGTGTTTGTTTTTAATTCTAGATGCTTGTCTTTTCTCTTTGAAAGCAGATCTTGGAAATTTGTTCCAAAATGTCCTGAAATACTTAGTAATATTGAAACCATAGTTTACTGCTTCTGACAAAGTATTAGTCAAGGCTGAAATGATGAGAGCTGGTAGCACCAAGTGTGCTCTACTACTTGCTTGAAGGTCATCAAAAGTGGGTCACAACTGGCACTCATGTAGAGCTTTCCTGGCCCACAGCTCATGAAGGCAAATTTAGATTCTACTTGGCTGGTGTCTGAACCTGCAGATTTTAGGTAATAGGTGCCATTTAAATAAAATAATATTGAATTATTATTGCAGCAAGTAAAATTTGTACATGGTCTCCATCCTTACAAAATATCAGTGCCAAATTGTAGTAATTTATAGCTATTTCAAAATTGGGTACAAGCCCCACAGATATATTCACAAAGCTTATGAAAACTGTAGCCAGTTAACACTTTACTTGCCTGAGGGGACAAAAAAGGTGCTAGTATCAACATTTTTGTGCAAAATTTATAGCATTGTTTTTGTTGGACAAGTTCTAAATCTTTCTAATATAAGACACTATAACTTTTTTTCACCCATTTTTAGTGCATGGGAAAATATGACATCTTTCTCTACATCAGCTTTTTAGCCTTAGTGCTTCTGAAGTGGAGAGATTATTATTAGTATTTTGGATCCTTAACTAGAAACTGTCCTGACCAGGCAACAAAATTCTGTAGTAAGAAACATATTATATCCTTGAGGAAAATACACAGTGGTTGTGGATGCTTATGTTTTGCCATGCTGCTTCTTTTTCTTGCATTTGTGATATCTAAAAGCTGAGGAGTCAGTTATGTATAGGCATTCACAAGCTCTGATTATGATTGCCAATACTATCTCCATTTTTGAAACGAGTTTGAACATGTGTGCAAAAGATGAGTCTTGCTTTTAGTATGATGGGAGAAAGTCTGCCAAGTCATTTCACATGGGCCAGTTCACAGGCAGAGACTGGAAGGTTTTAGCTTCATGACTACTAATAGGGATTGGAATCAAACCAGCAGACCAGAGATGAAGCGATTTGTTTTCCTTTACTAGTTCCCTTAATTCTTTCAACTCCTGTATTCTCTCTTTCCTATACTTGATTATATTTGTCACACAACATGGTTGTGGCTAAATTAATATGTATGAAGTGTGTACTACTTGTTTAGCAATTGAGCAATTGGCTATGAAATTCCCTGCTGGAAACATTTTCTACCTAGGCAGCTCCACTTACGCTGTGTATTTTCAGGTTTTTCCTTTCTCCATCCAGCCTACCCTCACCCCTTCATTCTCAGTAAGTGATCCTCCTAATAGGTACCATACAATAGGTATCCACTCAATTTGTAAGAAGCAATTTGTTTGTTGTACCTGCAAATCGATAAGAATGGATTGTTTGTTCAATAAATCCTGTGGTCATCCACTCTGTAGTTTAGTTGCCTAACAAACACTAGACTGAGCCTCTTCCTTAGCTAGATGCACGTTTAATGCTTTTTGACGTTTTTAGCGTATTGCCTTCTTCAGGCACAACTTCTTTCTGCACATAGTCTATGAATATTTCTGCAAATGAGAGAAACTCAGTGTTTCCATGAGTAGTAACTATTCATCTTCAAGTTCTTGGAAAAATAGCCAGAGAGGAACAAAGGAGATCAGAACAAATTACAACTGGGAATGCATGAGTATATCTGGGGAATATTATTTTCCTGTTGTTCCGCTACTCTTAGAATTTCTTATAGTCTTATGCTTTTAAGACAGAACAAACTTAATGAGACAGAGGACAATGGTAAAGGACTAACAGCTTCGGTGACAGAAGCAAGATATTCTTTAGTTGAGGTTTCAAGTGGTTTGTTGAGCTTATATTTGAACTATCGTTTAATGTGTTTCTTTAAAAGACTAAGGTTATGAAAGAGGAATTCCTGAAAGCTTTGCTTGCAATGGATACGCTAAAGTTTCCCATAAAGTCTTATATATCCAGCAGATCAGTACTAACAGTGACAGCCAAGTCTTTCCTAGGCAGTATGTCAACCTAGGGTGAAAGAAATTCATTACAATGGATCTCAAGGAATGGCAACCTGTGTCTTGCTTTTCCAGCAGAGACTGTAGTATTACCTTAACTGCACTTTATCCTAGGAGACTCCATTTTGTAGAATTTAATCTAAGGCTTGAGAAATTTGCTATATCAATAACCTTCAGAGTAAGCATAGAATAACCTTTGTCCTACTGCTTTTTTCTGCTTCTGGTGGGAGAGCTTTTGCCAGTAGTGCAAAAGGTTAGCTAAGACCCCATAGCACAGATGGCTCAGATAACAAGTATCACATGTGATGTCTGTGTCAGGTCTCTGAGCACAAGACAATTATTTTATAAGCATTTGCTTTAGTGCTGCTATCTCAGAAAGTCATCAGGTGAGATAAGAGAACTGGAGAGAACCACGCTGCGCTGATCCTTGAGCTGATCATCATGCTGAAGCTGCCTCTCAGACAGATGTGCTAGTGTATACTCTCCTGGGTTTCTGCTTACCAAACACTTCCTCAGCCATATTTTCATTTCTTCATGCTGCAAATGTCTCTGAGAAATCCTGTTAAAATTTCACAAGGGCTTTTAGAGGTTGGTTTATCATCAGAGAGGTTTTTTCTTTTTATTTTGGACTCCTTGGGACAAGGAGCTAAGGAATTCTTGAAGCCCCTTTCAATCTCTGTAACAGTCGTTTGTGTCACCAGTTGTTGCCTACCTTCTGAAAGAACATTTCTTATTATTTCCATGACTCAGATGTGGAGCTTAGTTCTATTTGACATACTTACAAGTATTACAAAGCATTTCTATGGCATTTTGTAGAAGAAAAGCAGTCTTTATGTTTCTGTTGAAAGGCATTTTCTGTGTGTTTGATTCCACATCCAGCAACTGGAGACCAAAACGATCAGTTTGACCTTTTTGCGTCAAAACCAATCAAACCTGCTTTTGAGTAAAGGCTTGACTTATTTTTCTGTTCTGGTTGATTTCTTTTTTTAAGTAAATTCTTGTTAAAAACCTGATTTTTTTAAACTTTTTAACAAAATGTCATATCAAATCTAGATGACACTTCTTGTAGGTTTTTCTTTAGCTAAAGGTAGAGAACAGAAGTAGCAAAAGAAGTAACATTATTTGTTTGCCATTTTAAGAAAGGTAAGCTAAACTTCAATGACAGAATCAATGGCAGCTGCCCTGGTTATAGACTCTACTTGTTATTCCCCTCCTTACCTATGCTGACATCACAGCTGTTACTGTTTGTTGAGCAAATATGGATATTAATATAATTTCATGATTTGTTTATAGATCCTAAGAATAAATAGTATCATCCTTAGGGGAAGTATCATCTGGCAGTAAGCCAACATGCCTTAAAAAATGAAGTCTTCTAGAGGGTTGGGCAATGACCCATGAGTCCTCAGTAATTCTAGGTAACGTATTATGCCAACACTACCACCTACAGGAGTTCAGCAAAAGGGATGCAGGAGATTACAAAATATTGTCCAGCCTTCCTCAATATCAGTACTTTGGGATAAATCCTTAGCTATATCAGCAACTGTTAAGACACAATACTTGCGTCATGAATCCGAACACTTATATGGGGAGCCATTCTTTGAGAAAGATGTCTGTTGTCACATTGTAACCCACCGTGCTAGAAATTTCTGCTGTCGTGTTCTTCAGGTTTTAAGAGTGAGGATGTGTGTTTTAAATTAAAACCACAGAAATGTCTATAGATCAGAGAAATATCTGCATAAAAATTTGGCTTAGGGTAATGTTCACGTTATTAATTTTGGTTTATGTGTAGGTATACAACAGTACTAGTATTTTAGCTTGTGTTGTAATTGTTTTACTTGCACAAAGTTGTATATATCTCATTGCTTCTTAATAAGCTGCTGTTGAGCCAGCACAAACAGAAATGTCTGAAAATACATGAAAAGGATTTAAAAGAATATATGTCATCACTTGTGCGATCTTTCAGTTGTCCTGGACTTTGAGGGATTTGGTTTCCTGTCATCCACCATCTTTGCTTACACTATTTCAAATTATTTATTATCTGAAGATCTGAAATTATTATTATCTGAAGAAAGGAAATTGTAGCTTTGAAAAGTATTTACACTGAATGAATGGCAAGTTACTTTTTTTCATGTTATCACTTTCTTGTTGGTCATTGCCAAGCTGAGATGACTCATAAGTAGGAGGCAAGTGTATATTTACATCTTTAAAAGAAAAGAGTGCTAACCACTGTTGTCCAGGGAAGTAATGCATTTAAAATTGTAGCCAAGCTCAGTGGATTTCAGTGAAACGTAGCTAGAGAAAAGTGCTACACATAAGCCAAAGTTTCTCAGAATCCTGTGGAATCTACTTTTCAATAAAATGCACTGAAATTGCAATTAGATCATCCTTATCAAAATTACCAGTGAGAAATACACATATTCAGAGTTACTGTGGTGGCTTTTATCCTGTGTCATCTCATATCCTTGTTGGCCTTTTAATTTCTTCTGCTAGCTAGCAAACACTCAAGTTTCTACGCTATTTGCTCCAGACACTTTGTGTTTATTTATACCCCCTAAACTTGTTAGGAGTTTCAATTCTTGTTTTTAGAAGAGAATTTCAGGCTTGGTCCCTTTGTGATGTCATCTCTGGAGGAAGCTGGGCCATATCTGCAAACATGACTGCCAAGCACTTGGCCTAAGTAGGAGAATGTGTAGTACAGTCTCTATTTAGTAAAAAGAAGTTAAAGACACTCAGTGAAACAGGTAAAGAAGGAAATTGATTTGAATACTTAACCCTTGACTTCACAGCTTTGTTTTCTTTAGCGCTTCTAGGCTAACTATGCTAGCTAAGTTTCTAGTTAATGAGGTTTCTAGTTAAGTTTCTAGTTAACGAGGTAAAACCATGAGAACTTTTAAACCTTTTTAACAAGTGATTTGTGGAAGGAGGCAGTAAAACTCTGCTCATGGAGGATCTGATCAACAAGACTCAGAGCTGAGCCACATAAAGTCATAATAAAACATTAAAATAGAGAAGTAAAACTGACTTGCTCAGAAGTGTTAAGCGGTACTTCCTATCAGCTCTGAGAAGAGCATTAATGCCAAGTGATAGAAGGCAAAGTTACTGATGGTCATCATATCTATAAAGAAGTCTTAAATAGCTGCAGTTAAATGCAAGATGCTCTATAAGCCTGCTTTCACACTACACATAAAACTATGCTGTGAGATATTAGAAGAGCTCTCAGAAGGCTCTCCTGGGACTTCTGAACAGCAGCACTTGGGAGGCTTGTCTTAGAATTTTACACAGAAGTAGAAAAACAAAAAAAAAAAACCAAAAAAAACCCCAACCTAACCAAAAAAACCCAAACAAAACCTGAAGGTGTGAAAGAGAATCGCTGAAACAATTGTGTCTGCAAAGTCAGACATCCAAAAGATCATATCTCTTTGTTTTTGCCCAGTGTCCCTTGGGTATTTTGCCCTAGTATTTTCAAAATCTTGTCTGTATTAAACCTTGTAAACCAGTTAAGACATATAAAATGAACTGTGCCACTGTTAATTTATTTGTCCTTGGTGTTGGAGGTTAAACTTCAGGTTGACACATTATAGTATATCATGTATTGAAAAGTTCTGATACAAAAAAGATAAAAACATCAATATGTTTTCTAAAAGAAGATAAATGAACAGTGGAATAATAATTTTAGCCTTGTAAAGTCATCAGGAAAGTTTACTGTTCCCTGAAATTGATCTCCTCCTCTGCTTTTCCATGGTAAAGTATGGCTTTTTAGGCAGAGTGATAGATAACTCCTCCTCTTGATGAGTTTAAAATACCCACGTGCAAGATGTCACACACTGTATGATAATCTATTACGGAACTATTCCTGGAAAAGCAATGGTCACAAATAGTGCAGGAACTTTCTCAGAAACGTAAGCTCCAAATTGTTCATAGGCAGCAGGTCTCATTCAGCAATTGACTCTAAACTATGAAGTTAGAAATTTGCATGACTTACATCTCCAGTTTTCCCATCAAGAACACCTTTTACACCAATGGTTGGCATTGGCTTCAGTGAAGTAATGTGACACATGACACCGTGAGCACAGAGTAGAAACAGTATGTGCATGCCCCCATTCTCAACAGCTGCCAGTGAGTGAAAGACAGCTGGGTCAGTGTGGCCCTACATGGTCAGAGGTTAGGGGTCCCTTGATCTGCTACAAATGAATGCCTGCATGTGGCCAGCTGTGGCATGTGACTACTAGTGCATGATACCTCACGAACCTGGTAGAGATCTAATTAATCTGTAGCCTGAACTTTGGGTGTGGCAATGCAAAAGGCTCCAGAACTTGACGAAACACTCATGATCACTAGTTTGGTTTTATCAAATTACTGAGTTTTCACCTCTTCATTTTAAAAGATGTGATCAGTATTAACAAGTGATGTGTGTTCTGACAGCTTTATACTGCTGCTAGGCAAATTATGTATGCAAGGCTAGGTTAATTCATAATTTACACAGGAGTGAGACCAGAATCAGGCAGCCTCTGTGAGGATGAATGGTGTATGCAATAACTGTGTGATGGTTTTAAGTATTATGTATATACTGACCATGGTGCCATGTGTGGCAGTTAGCGAGCTCTTTAGTCCTGTTTATCTGTTTATTCCGAGAGAATGCAGAAAAAATTGAAAGGTCGTTTGGAACAGTACTAATTTGCTTGCTCCTTGCTAAAAGCAATTTTAAAACTGCAAAATCTTGAAGAGGCTGAAGTTTTGTTTGGCTTGGTCTTGTACACACAACAAAGTGGTGATGGTGGCACTGAAAGCTAATGGGGAAAATTAACATCTTTTAAAAAGTCAAGCACTTTCAAATACAGTGATTGTTCTGTGTTGAAGCTTTAGAAACCAGGTAAAATGATATCAACTTACTCTTATTCTATAGTTACTCTTGGAAACTGAAATAACAAAGATATTCTGAACTTCTCTACTAGAAAAGCAAGATACCTTTTCACTGGAAAGTGGTTAAACTCAGTTCAATAAATTTCACACTGAAGGAGAAAAATGTGCTGTTAAAGGGAAATAGTCTCGATTTTTGGCTAAAGTTATTAGGAGAAAACGTGTCAAAACCAAGTGGAAGCTTATTACATTATGAGCCCAAGGCTGAAGGTTTTCTTACATCTGGGAGGTGGTGTGAGAAAGGCTGTAGAAAAGAAACTGTAGATCTGTAAAGTTCCCTAGGAATTTCATTCTCCCAGGTACCTCATGGATGAGAGATGCTCCAATTTTCTCCTCTCTGTTTCACTAGGCCATTCCTGTCAGCATCTCTGGATTGCTCAGTTTTGAGAGAGAAAGCAAGCTAAAATCAAAGAAGCAAATTCTGGACACTAAGCTGCAGTTATTTAGAGGTCACAGTGTCATCTGCATGAAAAATACTCTGGTGAAACTGCCTTCAGCAGTTTGCCAGGTACCTGTAAATGCAGCTAGGAGAGGAGCAGCAGCCAGTGGCTCAGGAAAGGTGTTTTGTGGCATGGGTACAAAGGGAACTGGTACACTTTTTCCACTTATGAGCGTGTGACGCTGCCAGTCTGGCCTGAACCGAGTAATATCTGGAAACTATGAGATCAGATTTGGTATAAAACACACATCCCCCCTTCACTCTGGCTTCATTTCTTTATTAGTCACCCAGGACTTTGCAACGGCAAAGAGAAATTTTGCTCCTCAGACATCTGAGAGGAGCTGGACTTGCAGGCGTACTTCTGAACCAGAAGTCTAAAGTTGTAAAATGTATTGCACCTATATATTTTACAGTCTTGACCTTAGGTTTTCTCACCTCCATGGCATTTTTCATCAAAGAAGAAACATTCATCCATTGCAACTTTCTACCCTACCCAGAAGTGTGAAAGAAGCCCGAGTTCTACATGTGAGAACACATTGCACCTGTGTTAGAACAAGTGTGAGTGGTGGTAGTGCAAGAGAGATGAGGTAAAGCGGCTTATCTGCAGAGGTTGACAGCCTGGGAGTTGTTATCGAAAATTCATCACCTGATCTCCAGCATTAGACAGGCATGCTCTGTGCAAATTGCTGGCCATAAATAATTATTAATAGTAATCCACTGTAGCTACAGAGTTCAGACCTCAATATTAATGAAGTGAAACTAGCAGTAGCTTTCTGACTGAATTAAGTGTTGACCATGGTAGCTGATGTTAATCAGTTCTGAATACCAGTGAGATCAGATGCGTGCAAATGAAAAAGATCTTTCCCAAACTATTGCTTATGGCTTTTCCAGCTATCTCATTTCTTTCTAATGTTTACATGTTGTCACCATACAGTTTGTAAGTATAGTGATATGGATGGGTCTACATAAGACCTCACATGCCATAAATAGCTGCTTCTGCTCTTGAAAAGTGGTCAGTATCATGAAGATTGTGCTTAAAGTAATATGAGTGCAGGTGACATACTGGAGAGGCTGAAATTGTGTGTAAATTAGTTGAAGCAGATTATTTTCTGGGAAGTTTGAACTTGTGAAAATGTTGATCTCTGTGGATATACAGTTCTAGAAGTATAGAAAATTTCTATAATAAAATCAAGAAATTATCTAACTCATTGTGAGCTACGTGCTGTGTCAAAATGCACAGCAATCTGGGGTAAAAATAAAAGTTTATGTTAGAAATCATACATTCCATTGCATGTAATCCTGCTTACTTACAAAGAATATTCATGGTAGCTTTGTTCGTGATTCAGCCTGTTTTCTAGCCGGCCTTTATCAGAAGTGTGTTCTTTTTATTTTCTCCCCATACAATTTTCTCAGGGCCACATTTCCTGAGCATGCTATCTGTTTTCCTGAAGACTGGAAGCAGTTATGGCTTGGATCAGGCTATGCTGCTGCTGCTGTTGCTGTTGCAGGGAGCTGCAGTAGAAGTGATGCTGAGGATTGAGAAATAGGGACAGGAGTTGTACTTTCTTACTCTGTAATGTAAATCATGAATCACTGTATGGTTTTCTACTGCTTTGTTCTCTGCTTCTTTGGTGTTCTGCTGTTTCACTTTCTGCCTTCTTTGTATGACTCATGTACAGTTGTGTCTCAGATTGTGGCAGACCCTATAGATTGTGTAATGGTTACATGAACATAGTAGGAGGAATCTTAAATTGGAATGAGGCTCTTCCTGAGGTTTGTGATGACTCCATCACAAAAAGATACTGCATTCTGTGGAACAGCAGCCCCAATAAGATCAGCTCACCTGTGGAAAGTAGATGAAAGAAAAGAAAGAAAAGAAAGAAAAGAAAGAAAAGAAAGAAAAGAAAGAAAGAAAAGAAAGAAAAGAAAGAAACTTGTCCAATAGATGATATTTTAATTGAGTGAGTGATTGTCACAGATTGTTTTTGTGAGTGAGCATGTATTTGCACAGTTTGAAGAACTACCAGTGTCTGTATACTGGTAGAATAGAGACAGTTAAAGTTTCAGGGGTCTGGGAAGTTATATTTTGCTGTCCATCTGCTTGTGCTCACTTTTGCAATGACACAGTGGAACTACTGAGGATTTCATTATTGCACGTTGATGCTTTTGTTTCAAAGACGTACATTTGCATCATCAGTTGCTGGTATTATATCTGTTTGCTGATTGCAGATATGTTCAATTAATATAAAATTCAGCCATTCTAGAAATGTCATATTGTGTAGCAACTTACTAGTGAATTGATGCGCGGCCAGCAGGACCAGGGAAGTGATTATGCTCCTGTGGCCGGTGCTGGTGAGACTGCACCTCAAATACTGTGTTCAGTTTTGGGCCTCTCACTACAAGAAAGTCATTGAGGTGAGATCATCTTATGTTTCTAAAAAAGACATTGAGGTGCTGGAACATGTCCAGAGTTGGGCAAGAAGGCTGATGAAGGGTCTGGAGCCTCAGTCTTATGAAGATCAGCCAAAGGACCTGGGGTTATTTAGCCTGGAGAAACTGAGGCTCAAGGGAGACCTTATCACTCTCTCCAACTACCAAAAAGAGGTTGTAGCGAGGTGAGGGTCAGTCTCTTTTCCCAAGTAACAAGTGATAGGACAAGAGGAAATGGCCTCAAGTTGCACCAGGACAGGTTTAGACTGGAGATCAGGAATAATTTAATTTTTTATCGATGTGGTTTTTACATGCTGGAATGAGATGCCCAGGGAGGTGATAGAGTCACCATTTCTGGAGATATTTAAAAGACATGTAGATGAGTTGCCGAGGGACATGGTTTAGTGATGGGCTTGGCCATGTGAGGTTGGTGATTGGACTTTATGATCTTAAAGATCTTTTCCAACCAAATGATTATATGATTATATGTTTTGCTTTTTACCATGGTTCCTTCTAGAAGCAAGTGCAGAATGCACCATTACCTACCCCTGTTCCTTATTGAAATCTGTGTGAAATTATCTTTCTCGGAATTTCTTCCATTCCCTCCCTGGAGAGACTGAAGCTGTAAGGAAGGCTTACTGCCCTTCCACCCTTTGGGCAAGTGGCTTTCACAACAGAACTTGCCTCTTTTCTTCTGAAAGGTTTTGTGCTTATGTCTCTTGCTTGTGTCTCTTGCAGAAGGAAAGGATATTCTTTCATGGTTTTCTCTGTACCAGAAGCACCACTGCTCACCATAGACAAGAGCCTTCAGTCAGCATTACCTGGAAACAAGACAATGTCAGAGTTTTTTAAAAGCACTGTTTTGAAGAATTTTCCACACAAACCTGTGACAGCACTGGGAGAAGAAAAACCTGGAGAGTGCATGATTTTTATGGAGTGTTTACTTCTGCGGGATTATATTCTGTCCTCAGTCTTAAGGGAGTATTGCATCTGTGCTTGGAGTTCCTAGAAGACAGCCTTGACAAGGTTCTTTTCTTAAATAGTGGCAGAAATACCTATTAGAGACGAGATGATTTCCCTTTCCTCACAAAAAAATTGGAGACTTCAGTCTCCTTTATCATCCTTGCTATTGATCTTTAGAACATGGCTTTGAATGCCACCATAATGTGTCAGCATCACAGACAAAAGCACAAGTCTCAGTTCTTCACACAGAGGAGATTTTGTAGGCTGTTTAGTACAAAAAGTTAAAAGTCTAGAAGAAATATTTTAAGACACTGTCATTTCATTTGATTTAGCTTAGTTACAGGAAAAGGCTCTTCATTTTATAAGAGTGATTCTAGTTTGTATTTTAAGGATCAGTTGAGCTTTTGAGACTTTGTCTTGTTTTGGAGAAAGTGGCATCACAGGAAGCATTTGTTCAAGGCTACATATCTTGCAAAAGCTTTGAGATCCCTGTGGCTGCAAGTTATCAATCTACCTTAAGTGACACTACCTGTCAAATTTATAGTTTCCCAATATCAGCAGAAAGTCAGATACATCAGAATATACCTGCTTTTCTGTCTGTAATTTCCCATATAGATTTTAAACCAAATCCCATAGCTTATGAAGCACAGTATGGAGGTTGCATCTGTTCTGAACACATTTTACAGCATCCAAAGGGTAAGTTTTATCTTACATAGGCCAGAACAGTCCCCTGTGCTCTGCTCTTAAATACTCCATGTTCTAACTCTTCTCCATCTCCTACTGCCTCAGCCTGTGAGAAGTGCAGGTGTTTTTAGGTTATTATTTTTTTTTACTACTTCAAGACCCCTCTGTGGAAGGAAAACTCTGCCCTTTTGCTAGGATGTGGAAGTAGCACAGAGGAGAAAGAGAGTGGGATTAGAGTCTGACCCTTCAGGTACAGTTGTAATCTGGAGTTATCTGAATAGGTATCTCAACCTTTATGTGGTGTAATGAAATCAATGACAATTTCACGTAAGTAAAGACTTCTGCCACCACATCTCTCTTCCTAAAATTTAGTATGTTCTTCATTTTATTATTTTAACATTATAGGTTTCTCCTTTTTTTTAAATAAAAAGAATGATGGTCTAACCAGATAATGATTGGGTTTTGAGAGCTTGCTTAATGGCTGGTATGATCCTTTGACTTTACTTAAAATGCCTGTTTCCAAGGTCTTTTGATTGGATTTATTTACTAGTAGCTAGCAAGAACTCAGGATTCAGCTAGTTGGCTCCTCTCTCTTAACCTTGTTCCTGAATGTTTTAATTAACGTTTGTCTGAACTGGTTTTTAATTGTGAATTGTTTCAAATGAGTCTACTGAGTTCTGCAGCTTTTCAAATTTCTTTCATTTAGGACCATGACTTTATAAGAGATTACCCAGAGAGCACAAGAGCAAGCAAGTGGGAGACCCTTTCCTTCTGTGTTTTCCCAGGTTGAGTTGGGTGTTAGCTGCCAAAGCATGTAATTTTAAGAACCTACAGAAACAATCAAAGCCTATCCTAACTCTCCAGTTAGATCACAACCTTGCTAACTGCAGACTCAGGCATGAATGCCACGTGTTTTTATGTTAAAGAGCTTGCTCAAGATTTGCATTTCCATGCACTGACCCCTAAAAATTCACTAGACCTCCCATCTGCTTCCTACTGTGACAACATAACATCTGAGGGAGTGAGGAGATGAGTTTACATCTCCTTGCCAGCACTTGAAAGCTCTTAAGAGAAGGCATGTGGAGAGATATGCAGGTCACATCTTGTATTTCCATTCTCCTACACTGGATCACTGGTCTTTACATACATGGAAATGTCTGAAAAAAACCCTCCACCATTAAATTATTAAACTGAGATTTGTTTTTGCAGCTATGTAAAAGGAGTGCTTGGATTCTGCACAATCTCCCTGGATATCCAATCACCTTTAAGAACTATGTGTTTGGGAGCAATTAAGGCTAGTCCAGAACATGTTTAAGCTATACTAGTAAGTTTGGAAGTAGTGTAGAAGTACTCAAAATAGCTGTTACCACACTACACGTTTTATGGAGCATCATGGAATGCTGCATAGGTTAATTGAACATGGATTTTAGACCAGTGGCTCACTCTGCCATGGCTACAGTGGTAATGTCCAGAGCTAATTACTCTACATTAGCAACATTGTGTCACTGCAGACACTGAAGTGCAGGCTTACTATGAGAAGAGCTTGGCCAGAGGATATGTAATAAATAATTTACCAAGCAAGCTTTTGTCCATCTGGTTACAAACTCTAATAGCTGTTGTCGTGGTTTCGGCCCATCAGGGAACAAAAGACCATGATTAGCCTCAAGTACCGAAGACTTAAGGATTGCTAAAGGGCAATTAAGGGAGGGCTTAATTGCCGCTTAAGGTGCAGGACAAAACAGACCAGGCTACTCGGATTGGGGAAGAAAAACAGAAAACAATTTAATACCAACTAAAACATAAAACCCCAAAAACCAGAACCAAAACAAAACAACACAGAATGGTACAGAGATGAAGAGTCCGACCAGCCCTTTAAGACCACCTGCTCCCCACTCCTCCCATCTTCCCGGGCTCAGAGCCCTGATCCCGGTGTTTTATACCTCCGGCCCCCCTGAACGGCCCAGGGGGGCAGGGAGTGGGAGATTCAGTCAGTCCGTTCCTGGTGGCTTCTGCCGTTTGTCTAACCTCAGGGCAAGTGGGTTCCGCACCAGTCCTCCTTGCAAGTCTGTGAGGTACCACACACACATGGCAGCCCTGCATGGGCTGCACCGACGCACATTTGTCCCAAAGCCCTGCACGGACTGTACAGATGCTCATTTGTCCCAAAAGTTGCTGCTCCTCTCTGCCTCTCGTGTGGGGCTGCTCTGCGGCGCACAGGCTCTCCAGCATGTCCTGTGCCATGACCGCCTCCCCCACACAGTCTCTAGCCCATCCGGGCACACTCACATGAAGTTGCTGCTGCTGCTGCTGGCTCTCAATTCTACTGTTGCTATCCATAGGTTGCAGGGGTACCGCCTGCACTCTCACCACGGCTTGCAGAGGGGTCTCTGGTCTGATGCTCCATCCCTCCTCCTTCTCCGACTGTGTGGTCTGCATAGTCGCCTCCATCTTGTACCACTCTTACACCTCCTGCCTGGCACCTCAAATTCCCGTCCCTAGATAGTGATCGCAGAGGCGCTAGATTGGCCCAGCCAGGCCGGGGGGTGGGTCTGAACCCAGGAGTCGTGGAAGAGTCTAAAAAACTTTTACTGGGTCTTCACTGCAACCCGCTCCCCCTGTTACTAAGCAAAAGCAACTCCTTGCTAAACCATGACAGCTGTCATGTAGAGAATGAACCTCATTAAGAACTGATTTCATTTAGGATACAAGAAAGTGGGAGATCTAAGGTCTTCTAATTTCAAGATAACATGTTCCAGTGAAGGCAGAAACATGATCATCTGCTGTGCCCTCTTTTGCTCCTTATTAATCTCTCAAGCTCAAAAATAAAAGAGACATTTTTAATTATATAAAGTGTAATTTCTAAGCATTTGTCTAAGCCCTTTTTTATAGAAATGACTTAACAAAATCTATCATTAAAGGTATTCACATGCAGGAGATGTTTACTTGTTCTAATCTTGCCTCTGCAACTGGGAACGAGAGTCTTGGTCTGTTGTGAAGTGCTTTGCATGGTCATGGACAGTTATATTTGATAGCTATACTCTAATTTTATTTCTTTCCATGAAAAAGACAAGCTTTAAAAGAAACTTGTTAAAAATATTTAAATAAACAAACCCTTCTTTCTGCCATAGCCTTTTGTAACAGGTGATAAACTTTTTTCTATGTGAGCCTCTAGAGAGAACACAGAGACAGAGGCTGGTTGACTTGGCACTAGAATAATGATCCCAAAGAGCAAAGTATGAAAGTTGCTTTACCAAACTTTGCTAGAAGCACTGTGATTCACAAAAAATCTTGCCAGGAAAGAAGAGGAGATACTAGAAGCATTTCCTTACCTGTTCCAAATGGACCTATAGGAGATGCAATGGTAGGTGTATTAACTATTCATTTTGCTGGGCTTTTGTTTATCCAGTAAATGTTGCTAACCACAACTTTCATGTAGTGCCTGGGAAGTTTAAGTGCTTATAGCAGGCTGAAATTCCCTTCAAGGACTTCAATGTCTTCTACTTTTGAGTCTTGATGACTGTTAAAGAGCACAGATTGTGTTTTCAATTACAACTACCTACTATGAGGATGATAGCTTTTTCATAATCCAAATACTGTATCTTAAGGTATTCTTTAAGCCATAGGAACAGATGGTTTCATTCAAGTAAAACCTTAGGATTTTTCATGGCAGAGAAGAAAAAGAAGAGAAATCCAGGAAAAATATAGGTTAAACTGTAATTGTTCTAAACCAAAATATTTTCTGAGAGGCATGCCCAAAATTAGCAGAACCTTTTGGAATGTGCTTCATGAGATCCTCAGTTTTATTGGAGATTTTGTCCAAAAAATAGGATAAGCCAGAACATTTTTTTTTTCCCTTTAGTTTCCTTTTGATTAGTTTCTTGTATTCTTCACCCAGACTGCCTAATTAGGCAAATTGTTTTGTCAGAAAATCTTGGTCCTGGAAGATTTCAGCAACAAAGTCAGAGCTTTCTTCAGAAAGAAAATAGGTTGTTTTCTCTTTAACGCAATCTCTTTTTTTCCATGACAGAAGGGACAATTCAGAGACAGAAGACTTAAATGTCTGAAATGTAAACTGCCCCTTATTAAAATGCATATTATTTTAAAACTTCGTAGCTAGGCATTCACTTGTGTAATTTGTGCATCAAAATATGACGATAGTTTCCACAAGGAGAAAGCATACAGTAGCCACCTAGAATGGCTCAAATGGAGAGAAAGAGAAGTGAGGGACATTTATGATGATTGCCATGGGAAGCTGAGGCTATACAGTTATCCCCACTGCTTCTCTAATAGATTGAGATTATCTATGGCAACATACCATAGCAGGGGAGATCAGACTAGGAGGCTGATGGAAGTACACGCAGAGTATCTTCAAAAGTCACTGACTAATCTAAACAAGGTTCTCCAGTCAATAAAGTGCAGAAGATGTCTAAGAACAAGATGTTACACTGACATAAGCCAGGAAAATCACTGCAGTCAAGACGTAAATAAGATGAGTGAAGTTGTGGTTCCAGTGAAGTCAATATTAGAAGTTCCTTGGGACAAGACTTTTACTTTGTGTGCTTACTTTTGACTGCAACAGAGATACCTCTTTGCTTATCAACTACAGCAGACAAACATAATTTAATGGCAAAGGTAAGTAAGTTTTTGTGATTTTCTTAATATTGCCATTTTATCTATTTTCAGATGCTATTTGTTTTGAAATAGTTTATTTTAAGACTTATGGGAACTCTTCAGAAGCAACCTTCCCTCTATTTCAGCTTAAAAAAAACATGACTGTGTTGTATCATTTGAAGAGATACTATTGTCCTACCTTCAGTTGCAATTAAATTGCAAGGAGCTTAAGGTGCTATGCATAGATGGGGAACTGTGACACCTTTACTTTCAAATTTTTAGACATTTTCTACATAGAAAATGGAGAAGTTTGAGGTTTTGGTTGTTTTTTTTTTTCTCCTCAGAGTCACTGCAGCCACTACTGCACAGTCTACTTTTGTGCACAAAAATGCAAACATGCCCAATTATCCTGAAAAGTTTGCTTTTCTCTGCCTTTCATCTAAAATTGCCAAGTATACCATCCTGGCAGCGGAGCTCTTTGAAGGTAATGATGGAAACTTTTAACCTGGCACAGCTCTGTAGGACAGAGTTGTGGAGATTTGATGTGCTCATGACAGCTGTGTTGCTGGAGATGCATGAGGTGTTCTCCTCCTAGCTGGAGTTTCTCAAGGGTTGTCGCTTTTTGCCTGATCATTGTAGTGGGGTTTAGATAAGAAGTCAAAAAGCCAGATCAGCATATGCCAGGATGGGATTGAGTCTCTAGCCAACTAAAGATTCTAGAAGGTGTTATTCAGGAACACTGTCAAGATCAAACTACTTATTTTCTGAAGAACTCAGACCTACATCTGAGCTGCAGATTGATCTATTATTGGTATGTTCATGCTGTGGAGCTCTAAAAACTCTTGCTTTTTCAGTATTGTAGAGTTGATGCTAACTGTTACGTAGTCAATGTAATGCAGCTATTCCTAATCACTGAGATAGAAAAATGCCAAAGGTAACAGACTGAGCAAGTTTAAAAACTGTGTCTTTGTTGTAATTTGGAAACTGAATCACAGATAAATGCAAGAAATCTGTGGATAAGGGGGCATTCTGATGCTGTCTTTACTGGCAAAAGATGTAAACTAATTCAACCAATGGAGGCTTTATAATCCCGTGTGGAAGACTCTTGCTAATAGTTCCAGTTATTTACTAATTTTGTTGAAAACAATTATGCTTGCTAGCTGACAATATCTCCTTGATCTCTTCAACCTGACAGATGTTTAGCTAAAGTATTTCCAGCTGTCAAGTGTCTTCCAATTGATACTTTTAAACATATTTTCCTATTGGAGAAATTACTTATGTTGAGAGTTTGAAAGAATGGAGTAACTTAGTCTAGAGGAAAATGTACTGTGGATAGGAGCAAAATAATGTTTTGCATATGCTGCTGTGAAGGGAAAAGGAATATTTTTCTCATGTAGTCCACTCCACGTAGAGCAGGAAATAATGGGCTTCAGTTGCAATGTGAGAAGTTAAGGATAGCTATTGAGAAAAACTTCTAACAGCAAGTGAATCACTGGAATAGATTATCTGCAAAGATTGTAGAATCTCTGTCATTGGAAGTTTTAAAGAACAGGTCAGGTAGGCACCTGAGGAAAGTGAAGATAAGCTGCATTTTGGACTGATTAGTTGTCTTCAAGTTCACTTTCAGTACTTCTTCTATGATTCTTGTGACTGTGGCAATGGCTTGTTGCTTGACGTGTCAACAAAGCAAAAAATGAGCTCAGAATCATAGAATCATTTTAGCTGGGAGGGACCTTTCAGATCATCGAGTCCAGCCTTTGTCCCAGCCCTAGCAACCACTAGACCATTTCCCTAAGTGCAACATCCAACTGTCTCTTAAACACCTCCAGGGACAGTGACTCCACCACCTCCTGGGCAGCCCGTTCCAATGCCTGACAATACTTTCAATAATGAAATTTTTCCTGATATCCTCCCCTGGTGCATCTTGAGGCTGTTTCCTCCTGTTCTATTGCTTGTTACTAGGGAGAACAGATTGACCCCCACCTCGCTACAACTTCCTTTCAGATAGTTGTGGAGAGCGATAAGGTCTCCCCCGAGCCTTCTTTTCTCCAGGCTAAACATCTCCAGATCCCTCAGCCGTTTCTCATATGAGACGTGCTCCAAATCCTTTACTAGCTTGGTAGCCCATGTCTGGATCCACTCCAGCACTTCAGTGTCCTTCTTGTAGAGATGAACCCAAAACTGGATACAATATTCAAGGTGTGGCCTCACCAAAGCCAAGTACAGAATTTGTTACATCAAATGGTCATAACAGCAATTTTTCAACATAAAATTGCTGTGAGAGATACTAGCTTAATCTAATTAATGCTATTTAATAAATAAATCAGACACAAATATCTTGATGGGAGAAAAGAGAGGAAAGGAGTGGGGAGGCATGTTGGAAGGGAAGAGAATGAAGCCTGTAATGTGGTTAGCCTATGATTCCAATTTAGAGAAAATCTGCATCTTGTCTGGCTTTAACCTTAAATTACAGGAGGGGAAAACACCACCATAACCACCACCACCACCACAAACCCAAGCTAACAATCCTGCTCCATAGTAAAAACAGAGCGAAAGGAAATGGCAGAACTTTCTCCTGTAGCAAACTGGTGAGAGGGAAACAGATCTACTGTGCCCACAAGAGATACTGCAAAGAACTCACAAATTAATCTAGAGAAAGCTTTAACTGGTGCCTTTTAGATCCTATCTGCTCTGGCAGATCCACAGACAGGTGGATCATAGTTTCTACAGTTTACAGGATGGGCTTTATGTAGCCACAATTGACATGTTCCTGATCCAGCCATGCCCATATGTGGTAGTTTGACCCTG
>WBNH01010746.1:0-16012 GCA_013401255.1 Urocolius indicus
GCCCTTGAGATTCTGTGATTTCTGTAGCTTACACTATTGTTACGACTTAAAGGAAGTTTTCTGACCACCTTTGTTCACAAACAGTAGATCAATATCAATTGAAAATGAAAATGTTTCATGTGTCTTATACTATTTGTGTCTTTTCTACCCATAGTATATTCCTCAAGGAGCTGGAAAAATATGAACAGTTACCAGAAGATGTTGGACACTGCTTCGTTACTTGGGTAATGGAGTCAGACTGATGTTTAGAAGTCAAAAGGGAGATAGGAAGCATGAAGGGATTTCTTCTTGCTCTCAGGACCTTTTTTAATGTGTAAAATTTATAAAAGTAGCTCTTTCTCGAAGTTGTAGTAAAAATGCATGGATCTGTAAATTACAGAAACAAAATATAAGGCACTGTCAGATTGCCAGTGCTTAGCTGCTCTTGAAGCTCATGCAAGTTGCCTAAACTTGCATTCAGGTTTGGTTTGGTATCTTTCCTTTTAGCTATGAATTATCTACTTCTGCATACATTGCTATTGTTTTCAATCCTATTTGCTTGATGCGTTTTCTTATGCTGCTAGTTTGAATGTTAAAATAATTCTATATAGTTAAATTTCTTCAGAGAGAAACTATGCTTGCTGATAACCTATTTAAATGTGTTCTTTGTTCTGCAGGCAGACAAATTCCAAATGTATGTTACTTATTGTAAAAATAAGCCGGATTCAACCCAGCTGATATTAGAGCATGCAGGAGCATACTTTGATGTAAGTACTTTGTCTCCATCTTAAGAGGATGCCTTGGCAGTTCGAACCATGTATATGCAGATATGCTGAGTGCCTGATTTCTTAAGAAAATGCAAATTTCCTGATACTAATGTTGCAGTTTAGTGTCAGCTTAGGAAAATCAATCCTAAATCTCCTATGGTTAACTTATATCGCTCTCTCGGTCTAATAAAACCATCACATATCAGAGCAGTTCAGAACTGGAAGCAGCTCTGGCAGCAACAGCTCTCACAATCACATTCTACAGATCTTAGCCTTTTGATGTGTGCTTTGTTTACATGGTATGTAATAAAGATAGAAATCTTTGTAAAATTTTTGGAGCACCTTTACATTGTAATTGTAGGTGTTGGTAATTCAGTTGACTGCCACTGTTGGGCTGCTAAACTAATCACCTTGCTTGTTCAAACCCAAGGTTACTCGGTTTATATGTAATATACCACTTAAGAAAGAACCAAATTGTAGCAGCCTGGTAAGAGATCTTAGGCCACACTGTGAATGAGTTCTTCCTGAAAGAGTATTTACAGATTAGTCAGTTACAGTGCTCTCTACCCCTTTTTGTTTCCTTCTCCACTGGGCTGAGCCACTAGCTGTGCAGTGACACCACAATCGTATGTTAAATGTTTTTAGAAGTAAGGGGAAAGACATAATAAAAATCAAACAAAAAATCCCTGAAGTTTTGGGGATTAATTTCAAAAGTTTCTCATTGAGGAGATGGGGATTTTAAACATTGTAAGGCAAAACCATTCTGTAAAGCCTCTGTTAAGTATTCAATGTTTGAATAAAGGCAGGTAAGTTACAGGAAATTGTGCAGACAAGATAAAAAAAAAATAAGTAAATAATATTTTAAAAATTAACTGAGGGCTCTGTTAAAACTATATTAGAAGCAAGTTCTTGCCATCACCTCCAAAGGGAGCACCTTTTGAACCCTCTGTTTTTACCAGCGTATCCAGAGCTCTCCATCCTCTAATCTACCTAGATTAGAAGTGTGAAGACTTAATTTTGTGCACAGGTAACTTCTGGAGATTCCATCCATGCCACTGGAACATGTAAAAATGTCATGTGTATCGCATCTTGGCAATTTCTGATACCTAGGTGATGATTAGAAAGCACAGAGCTGCGCTGCATAACTTGCTGCTTGCAATTGTGTGGTTAAAATACATCTAATACTGTGATAAATGGCAAACGCTGTTTGAGAAATTCGACCACGATCAGCCCTTGAAATCTCTAATTATCCCATGTAGTTATCCTCAAATTCTGATTTACTCCTTTAGCTGTGTGTGGAGGTCATTGTTTTTTTTGACCAAGTGGCCGTTTTCCTTTCAAGTGTTTGGCAACCTTTTTTCATTTAGATCGAAAATGTTACTTCGTGCGCCCTCTTGTGGGGTGCAACGCCTTCTGTCAGTAATAACTGGTAAGTGATGCTGAGAGTTTCACTTCAGTCTCCCTGTGATAGTCCTGGCTGTTCCCCGGAACACTGAAAAGTGTTTTCTCTTGCAAATAACAGAAGAGATAAAGATTTTATTTTTAAAAAAAGGTGTTGCAACATGTTGAATATCCCTGATCATCCTTATTTACGATTGGGTTTATTGTAACACTTCCAAATACCCTTGGAGCTAATAACTTTTTGTTTGTACAAAAATGTAGATGCACAACAGAACTATTTATTGTGGCTGTAATATATTGTCATCTTCTCTTTTATTTACTTCTCCTCATTAAAACAAACTTTAATGTTTACTATTGCATAGCCCTAAAAGCAGTATATACCTGAGGATTACTGCCTACAGCCCTCAAACATTTGCTTTTTTTCCACATAGGAGATACAACAACGACATGGACTGGCCAACTCTATCTCCTCTTACCTTATCAAACCTGTACAAAGGATAACAAAATACCAGCTTCTTTTAAAGGTCAGTATTAATTCAGAGTTCTTCATCTGTTTCTTCTGTTCCTGAGAAGGCAAAGCTCTTGCTGAAATCAGGAGGGCTAGTCTACTCTGTACTCTGAGATTTTCAGCATCTTGGCCTGCCTCAAATACTGCTGTGATGTATTTTTTTTAGGAGACCACTGAAAATGAAAAAAGGCATAAATAAGCAACCTTTCGTCCAGATTCCTGTAAATCAAAAAAAGACACCTCTCTACTAATGTTTACTTAGAAAATATAATTTGCATTTCCAGAGTAAAAAGCTAATTCATTGCTGTATAGACAGGCACATCTTTGTAATGGTTTCTGCAACAAATTTTGGCAAGCCATTACCTGTGTTTATGGTATTAATACTGTAAAAGTATACTTTTGAATACTTTCATAAATATTAAAAACCCTATAATATAAAATAGATATAAAATATATACATATATATGTGTATACATGTACACACACTGACTTCCTGAGAAGCTGTTGCACAAACAGTCGTTACTTGTAGTGTTCCCTGGAAATGGAAACACTAAGCTGTTAAACAAAATTTTTTTAAAGGTTTAGTTAGAGCTTTTACACACTGGACAGGTCCCTTGTTGACTAGGCGGCAGTGTTCATAAACTGTGCTGCATTGCTGTTGGGTGGTATTGCTTGTTTTTTAATATCTGCCTACAAAAGCACTGTTACATGATCTGTGTCTCCCCTTAGTACTTGAGAAATGCTATGGTTGATGGATTTGAAAATTCCTGAAAAACGTTGCAGACTATTTCAGGACAAGTTGGAAACATGTCTGTCATGGAGTAAGTCCAGTTTTTGGCCAGTCACCAGTGATGCTCCCCAGGGCTTGGTGCTGAGGCCTCTTTTGTTTAACATCTGTATCAGTGATTTATATGAGGAGATTGAGTGCACCCTCAGTAAATTCACAGATGACACCAAGCTGGGCAGGTGTGTAGACCTGCTTGAGGACAGGAAGGCTCTTCAGAGGGGCCTGGACAAGGTTCAACAAGACCAAGTTCTGGGCCCCGCAACTGGGCCAAAACAACCCTGTTAAATACTACAGGCTTGGGGAAGAATGTCCTGAGAGCTGTCTGCATAAAAGGACTTGGGGGTGTTAATCATCATTTGAACATGAGCCAGCACTGTGCCCAGATGGCTAAGAAGGCCAGTGGCATCCTGACTTGTATCAGAAATAGTGTGACCAGCAAGACTCCTGTACTCAAGCACTGGTGAGGCTGCACCTGGAATACTGTGCCCAGTTCTGGGCCCTTCACTATAAGAGGGACACAGAGGGGCTGGAGCACATCCAGAGGTCGACAACAAAGCTGGTGAAGGGTCTGAAGAACAGGTCTGATGAGGGAGCTGGGGATGTTTAGCCTAGAGAAGACTGAGAGAAGATCTGATCACTCTCTACAACTACCTGAATGGGAGTTGTAGTAAAGTGAGAGGTCAATCCCTTCTCTCCAGTAACTAGTGATAGAACGTGAGGCAATCGGTTTAAGTTGCACCAGGGGAGGTTTAGAATGGACGTTAGGAAAAACTTTGTCACCAAGAGGGTTATTAGGTATTGGAATGGGCTGCCCAGGGAGGTACTGGAGTCACCATCCCTGGGGATATTAAAAAGACACGTAGGTGAAGTACTGAGGGATATGGTTTAGTTTAGTAATGGACTTGGAAGTGTGAGGTTAATAGTTGGACTTAATGATCTTAAAGGTCTTTTCCAACCGTAATGATTCTATGATTTTTAACTGAAACATGTTGTCTGTTCTCCCCTGGCAAAAAAAGGTGCAACTTGATCAATAACTTACAGAAATACTCTAGGCTGTGGTGTTTCAGAAATTGTGGGGTATTGATTCCAACGATTACTTTTAATAAAACTAGTTATGCCTTAGCCACCACATAATTGCAAATGGCATAGATGAATTTCACCAGTGTTTACACAGCCAGATGGTCTTGCTGTATAGTAAAATGGATTTGTTTGGTGGCTGCTGGTTTGATTTGGTGTTATTTTTCATATAGGGAGAGAGATGTAAAACATCAAATGGTAGCTGAAACATTTTACAGAACTTCCAGAAGTTCTGCTATTCGGACAAACAGTATTGAGGCTGATGCTCATCTGTGCCTCCTTATACTCAGTTTTCTGGGGAGTTGTCTTGCAAACTTTTAGTATGATGATGTGGTGTTTTGCTGCAATGGGGGTATTGTCAGTTAAACAAAAATAATATAATGGTGTTAATAGTAGGAATCACCTGGCTTTCTCTTGAAAATATCAAAGGGAATTTAGCTTGAAGGAATGAATTAAGTGGGTCATTTGAATAACTGAAGAAACACAATATGCGGTTTTGGTTACATAAGCTATGTTTTATCTTGATACTTTTCCAGTGTTCAAAGGATGTGAGGCAATTTGAATATCAACTCAGGCACTGTTATGTTAGTATCCATGGGATGTTGAATAGGCAGGGAACTGCATCACCCTGAATTCCAAGACGGCTTCAGCATATAACATTTTTTAACTTCTTCCTATTAGTCAATGCTTGTTTGTATTTAAAAGCTTCCTCTGTAGGATGCTTTGAAATCTGTGAACACAGAATATAGTACTTCATGGAATACTTAAAATGGAACATGTCTTTTTTACCAGCAGTAGTACAGAGCAGGTATTTGGTGCAGCAGGGCAAAGACTGCCATGGACGTAAGGCTTTTGTGCTGTTCTGCTTTCCACCATGTTCATTACTTAGCAGCTGCATTGGTCTGGGCTTTGATGTAGCATGGCATCTGATAGTTGTGCTTGTGCTTATCAGAAGGAATGATGTTCTTAATATAACTTCAAAGATTTCTTATTAAGCAGAGTTTGAGGTAGTTAACTGAAAACTGGGACTGCTCCTGGAAGAACAGATCATGATAAACACAATGTGTGCTGTCATGTCATTGTCAGAGGAAGAAGTTCCAAAATATTTGACATGCCAAAAATGATTCTTTGCCTGTTATAAGTACTGTTTGGTTGTCTGTCTTATTAATGTAGAAATACACAACAGAGAGTGCTCATGTCTGCTCATCTTTTGCAGGAACTACTCACTTGCTGTGAAGAAGGTAAAGGGGAGATTAAGGATGGCCTGGAAGTGATGCTTAGTGTGCCAAAGCGAGCCAATGATGCCATGCATCTCAGCATGCTGGAAGGTAAGATTCAAACTGGCATTCCAGTTCGGTCCTACGCTGTGGATTAACTTTGTTTACTAACATTCTGTAATACTATATGTTGAGAAGATCTGAAGAATGTGAAAATTTTCTTGTTTCTGGGCTTGTATTTTACTCATCTTTTCTTTGGAGGTATACCAAATGCAAGCATTTAGGGAATTGATTTGTGAGAGACAGCTGGTACAGTTTTGTTAATTCTTTAAATATTCTTTCATTCTGATTTATAGCTCTGCCCCTGCAGATTTGAAAAATATGTGGGCTAACACAGTTTTCCACTGCTTACCTAAATTGTAATAGGTCAGATATGATAGCTTCGACTACGTTTCCCAACCAGTATCCTTGGCTTCTTTTTATAAAGCTCATAAGTGTATTAGAGGTGATTTTGATGATTTATGTATCGAATAATTGTCTCCAAGAAGTTTGTCGTTTTCACATCTGTTTGCTGCCTGTTCCATTACAGACTTCTGGTTGAAATTAAATGTATTATCTGGCAGTAAAATGTCAGCATAAGCCAATTTAGCCTGATCCCTAGCCAGAACAGCATAATTGTGTACATGGCAGACAGTGGACCTCAGATATAATTGCTTCTATATGCTTAGGACAACTTTCTGCCAAAATATGTTTTGTAATTGGCACATTATCATGTATGATGATGCCATCATACATTTAATAATAAAAGTGTTTTCCTTTGGCATTCATTTTTTTTTTTTTTGCGATAAAAGCAGAGCCTCCATGTAAGGCTTGTCATGGAATTTCCAGTATCATCCAAGTTACTGTAGAACACTTCTTGATTTGACATGTGATCCTTGATCATGAAAAAGCTCAAAATTACCTCTCTTCCCTGATGTTAAAGAAAAGCAGTGTTGGTCAATTTGCAGAATAGGTTCCAAATGCTTTGTTTGAGAGATGGTGTTACCATAAATGCAATCCAGCCTTGGTAATAATCTTTTTGACGCTGGGAATGCGACTCTGGAGAATATCCTAATCACAAAACACAAGTTGCTTTTATAACAAATCATGCATGTATTGTTGAGTCATCCCACATTAGACAAATATAGTGAGTGAGCACATTTCCTCTTTATGTCTCTGGAGGATTCTGAATGAGTACTCTGATGCAACTTGCCTCTGATGCTCTCCATATTGTTGCCTGAGTGAGAACTGTTGTTTTCTTGGGAAGAATGGTGCTCTTCTGTTTAGAGAATATTGTCAAGCAGTATCTATTTAAAATGTAGTTTAATGCCACTTGGAAGAGCATAGTAGACTACTTTCTGTTATCCTACAGCTCTGTAGAGCTCTGTATTAAACCTGGAAAACAGTGTGCCAGTACAATGGAAATAAAATTGTTGATATTCTCAATCTACATCTTTATTTTGTCTCAAAGTAATCCAGTTGCTAATTCTTTATTATCGGTCCATGTTGGAATGATTCAGTGACAGACTGATCACATGACAACAGCTCCAAGCTGCCAGCTCTTTTCATCCTCTTTTGGAGTGTGTTTGCAAGTTTCTCATTCTCTACAGTGGCAGAAAGTTTGTAAGAAAAATCATTTTCATCGTAGGAGGGGTTACCAGAAGCTGACATAGCCTCTATCATTTGTTGGTGCAATACTGCCACAAGAGTTGATAGACGTCTTAACAGTTAAATCTCTAAATTTAGACATGGACTTGAGCTACAGTTGTGTTCAGTATATTGCTATGTTGAAATCGAGTCGTCTTTTTAGTATTGCTTCCTTGGAATCTGTATTTCGGGGAAAAAAGAAAAAAGACACTGTTAAACAAACAGAAGTTGAGCTTTATAATTTCCTTGTATTATCAACTTTTCACAATAGACCTTTTCTTTCTTGATTTTTAGGCTTTGATGAAAATATAGAATCTCAGGGAGAGCTCATCCTTCAAGAATCCTTCCAAGTGTGGGACCCAAAAACTCTCATTCGAAAGGGAAGAGAGAGGCACCTTTTCCTTTTTGAGATGTCTTTAGTTTTCAGTAAAGAAGTAAAGGATTCCAGTGGAAGGAGCAAGTACATCTACAAGAGTAAACTGTTCGTAAGTATAAGAGAACAAGTGATCATATATAGAAAACTATCTAGATTAGACTCTGACTAAGCTCAGGTGATTTAAATGTGCCTGAAGAACTGAAACAAATATCATAGTGCACAGAAAAAACAACCTTGAAATGTGTAGACTGAACCAAACAGGTTTGCTGAATAAAGTAAATATTGAAGGCTATGTGTGTCAGTCTTGGTGTGTCAGGACAAAAGATAATCAAGTTTGGGCAGGACTGATTTTTCTTAATTGTGTATGTTAATTGTTGGTTCTTTGAGGCTGATTTGTATAAAGCAGAAGGATGTAAGGAGTTGACAAGCTGCCCTCATCTTGCTTATTTACTCTTGCTATTGTAGTAATATTCACATTAAGGATTCACTTTGGTGCATATTCTACACATGCTGATCTGGAAAGGCAAGAACTCCTTGTTATGGAGAAGTTCATTCCAGAATGTCTACTGGTAGTCTTAGAGTCATGTTTTGTAAGTAAAATGATAGCTCTTATGCTCTACTGAAAAGCTGTAAAGATAGAAATGTTTATCTTCCCATTAAAAACCCCAAATGAAAAAAAAAACCAGAACAATCCACCTTTACTTTGCTTTCTTCATCTGTAGGATGTATGCTTTACAAAATATGGCTCTGGAATTCATATCCTAACCTTCTTATCTCACTGGATGATGTAGGTGACAGCAGTGTTCACACTGTAAATTTAGCTAGCCAAGTGAGAAGATAACCTCCCATGGCTTGCTCTGCATCTGTCAGAGGCAAGATTAGCTTTTCTACCAGACAGTTTAGAACAAGTAGTTGAAATGACTTTGCAGAGTAACTCTGTAAAAGACATTATTTTTCTGTTGATCCTATCAGGATATAACTGAGCCTAGATAGTATGAACACTGAGCCTTTTCTCCCTGCTTCTGCTCCTTTTCCTTCATTCTTTTCCCCTTCCCATATCTATTTCCAAACTGGTGAAGCAGGTTGGTTCAAAACAACCTCTTTTTTCTCTGTCTTTCTTTGCATACTCTGTCATTTCATTTCCAACACTCGCTCTCCTTCCTGAAATAAGGTAGCCAGCAGGTAACACAACTGCAGCTCTTTTGTTGATCACACCTTTCTTTGATGCTCTCAAGAACCTGAAATACAAAAAATACATTCATGGTGTACTGGATACATCAGCTGCCCAGACATTATGTAGGAGGGAAGACAGAGCTGAAAAGTCAGTCCCATAAACTTGTCATGTCAGTTGCTCTGGCAGGAATTTAGTAAGAGCCTTGGATCCTAGACAAGCTGCTGGAAATCTTGAAGACTTTCATTGTCCCTTATTTTTAAAATACAAGCATTCTTTTTGTCTTCATATTCTATTCGCAAAGTATCCTGTAGCACAGCTTACTCTATAACAATTCTTACCATTTGATCTTTAGAAAAGGCATTCGTATAGATACTGAAAGCATGTGTGTTGATTCGAGCTGAAGATCTTTTTGTTACATTATCCTATCTCCTACCTCTGGAAAGTAGTTTTACAAAAGTCAGGTCCTCTTTTTGACTCTGAGCATGATGACTGTCATGGTTTCCCAAGCACAGGGTGCTCAGTGGCATGACTTGTATTAGCCATGGAAGAACGTGTTAATGAGACCTTTTGGAAAGAGAAAATGTCCAAAAGCAAATGCCTGAGGGCTGTGAGAACAAGGCAAGGAGGTGTTACTTTGCCAGAAACTCTCCTAGTCACCAGTAACTGTTAGTTCAGGGGCTTCCTCACTTGAATGGGGTTTCTATGCATTCAATAACCTGCAACACGTTTCTCTTCTGTGAGCTTGTCCTTGGACTTCATGCTGACTTTCAGCATTTACAGTGTCCTTTGCAAAGAATTTTATTGTTCAACTACATATTTGGCACAGGCCAGCCTCTCTGTATTGGACTTTCAACCTCCTTCCCACTAGTTTTGCTTGATGACTATCCATAATTGAAAGGGACAGTGAACAATATACATCTACCTTGCTACTCCTTACTGTAAAGACCTTTGCTGCAGACCTCAGCTATCCCTTGTAAAATAAACAATATTCACAAATATACCATAGCCTGTAAATTTACTAAGCTTCAAAAAATAAACAATATTAAAAATGGTACTGTCCCACCTATTCAGGCTTTATATTGACCAGTGTGGTAGGATTTCTTTGAACTACATAATATAATGTTAGATAAAGCATTTTGTAATTTTTTTTAACACACACAGGAGTTTTTGGTGAGTCAAGTTTAAAATGCATCACAGGCTTGTAAGTATTTCAATGAAGAAAAGTCCATTTCACCAAAAAGAGATGACAAAGCTGAAAGGGTGGATGTATTTGGTTGGGTAATTTTTAAGGGAGGGTGAGGGGCTGGAACCAACCACAAAATATAACCCCAAGCAAACAACCAAACAAGTTGGCATCCAAGTGAGAGAGAAGAAAAAAAACTACCTTTACTCAGGCAGTGTGTATCCAGCATCTCCTGTAATGATCTGTGTATGTGCCAGTAATAATGCAAACGTGGGGGGAAAATACAGCTTCTGATAAAGTAAGAACACTGAGCAGCTGTCTTTTTGAGTGAGGGTTCTTGCAGTTTCAGCTATATTTCTTAGTTTGTGATTTATTATTTTTTTTGGAGCAGAGCCTATATGAATTGGAACTGGAAACCAGTTCACATGATTGAGATGTTGTTCCAGTTGGAAAGTGAAAACATTAGAACATTCCCAAAAAGTGATTGTTAATGTAGCTGTCTCACAAAAGTCTCCTGGGAGAACACATTTCTGAATTATTTCATCTGTTTCAGAGGGAAAGGAAACACACTCGGAAAAGTTCCTTGGCAGGAAAGAGATCAGAGTTTTGGATGGTATTGAGAGAATTCTTAAGCCTGTGTTATCTGAGAGAAAACATAAAAATCAATAAGTAGTGAGTGTTCCTTGACAGAAATCAACAAGGAGAGAATCCAACACTTTTTTTTTTTTTTTACCAAGCACCATTGTTTAGAGTTACAGGGCTTTTACTGTGAAGTTAAAAATGCAAAATAAGCAATTTCGTATTCAGATTGTAAACGATGTTATTTACAGGAAAAACAGTTTAACTTGCTGTTCTTCATTTCTGAAGAAAGCCAACCGCTGCCACCTGAATAAAGGATTCTCTCTAGCATATGAATTAGCCTTAAGCTTCTAAACATGTTTTTAAAGAGCAGAATTCAATTATTTAGAATATTAGCATCCCTTTGTGGCTTCTGAGGAAAAAATGACATGTCATCCTAACAAACTTTTCTGAATTCCAGACTTCTGAACTGGGTGTCACAGAACACGTAGAAGGAGATCCCTGCAAGTTTGCTTTATGGGTTGGAAGGACACCAACTTCAGACAACAAAATTGTTCTCAAGGTAATTTTAGCAGATGTGCTTGTGCAGTCTATAACAAGCCTTGTAGTTGTTGTTTATATTTGTTGAGAAGGCAACAAGGCAAGCACGACAAATAACCTTTCTTTGTGTGTAAAGGATCTGGTATTTATCTAACTCAGGTGATTTGACAGCAGAAGGCAATCTATGTGGTCTATTGGAGCCAGTGAGTGCAAGGAAATGCAATGTAACATCACTGAATAATACATTTTGTTCAGTCTTAATACTCCCTTAATTTCACAGACGGTGCTGTGCAGCCTGAAATGATCCTCCCAGGGTAGTACAGTATAAGGGGTTTTAAGGATGCTCTACGTAAGATCACTTTAAGGTGTTCCTGCTCTTTAATTAAAGCACAGGAGATTTAGATAACTTACATGATATATGAAGCTTTTCAGCAATTCTGTTAAAGTTTATTTCTTTTTTTGTTTGTTTTTGAAGGTTGGAAATGAGCACTTCCTTGGCTCATTAGTATAATAAGTAAAATCCATGCAAACCTAAATAAGAGATTTAACAAAACTTTGTATTCTTTCCCTAAATGTTTGTGTTTCTAATGGAAAACAAATATGATCTCTTTCATAACTGTTCATCTGTTCCTGTAACTTTCATCATCCCTTTAGAATTCATGGTGATTAAGTATTAATAAAATACTGAATACTTATATTCAAAGCCAATTATTTCAGGAGACAGCAATTAAGATAAGTAGGGAGCTGTATATAGCAGTTGTTTTAGATTTTGGATGATGTTTACGTCTAATAGGTACAGGGTTAAATTGGGGTTAGCAATCTGATTCCAGGTCAGGCAGCTAGGTAGCAAGTCTTTCCCAGGCTATCCTAAATAATATAGATGGTACATTACAGAGATTGTATTTTTATAAGTGTCTGCATTAGCTTTCTGCTTCGAGGTATGTTTCAAAAGTGGGAAGGGTAACACATCAAATGTGTTGTGGGAGTATGTGCTGCTGTCTAAGTTAATTTTTCTGTCGGTGTTAGTAGGTTATTATATGAAATCAGAATTGACGTATAACGTAGCATGACCTTTAAAATACCAATGTTCAAGGTGTTCTTATGGGATTTCTTTAAGGAAGTCAATCCACTGTGTCTTGAATGAGATGCATACAGGGCTTTGGAATTCCAGTTATGAAAGAGAAATCTGAATCTAAGAGAAAATGGTTTTGAAATGAGCAATATTAATATTGGTGTAAAGTAGTGTTGGTGATTCAAAATGAAGATAACTAGCCTGAATTTCCTTTTCTCTGTTGAAGTTCTCAAAAATGATTCACAAAGTCATTCTCTATGCCTTTCTCTTTGTGTTTATTAGTTGACTGTATGTGTGGATTTTATCGACTATAATAGTCCATTATGGGGTTTTATTTCCTTTGCATATCAAAGGCATCCAGTATAGAGAATAAACAAGACTGGATCAAACACATCCGGGAAGTGATACAAGAAAGAACCATTCATCTGAAAGGAGCATTGAAAGAGCCTATCCACATCCCCAAAACTGCACCAACAACAAAACAGAAAGGGAGAAGGTAAGTAGTATTTAAAATAATCAGAGATCTCTGAGTACACAAGGGTAGTCTTTCCTCTTGTAGTGTTGAATTTCTAATGACTTTCAATGAATTGGACAAAAGCAAGAGTCATTTTCACTAGCTTTATCTTAAAGTTAATTTCCACTTTCCTGTAAAGCTGGATTTGTTGAGATATCTGCTAGAACAGTCCCTGACTTGTGTACATCCAGCTATTCCAGAAGGGATTTGGAAGTGCAGTACAGGATAGATTTTTTTTTTTTTTTACAGTTCTGCATGTGTTATTCAGGTCCTTGGTTTCCTTTCACGGAGCTTGAAATGTGTGACTGAGTGTTCTGAGCCTTGCTAACTTTGGCTCTGCAGGGTTTTTTTGACATAGTTGTGGCTGGTTCCTTGTTGCCTCAATTCTACATGCTGTAGAACTTCTGCAAATGAATCTCTTCTCTTAAGAGAATAACGTATTGAAGTGCAGGGCATTTGATGTTTGCATCAGTTTGTCTGGCTGGTGGCCATTGCCACACTGTCTAGGTGCCCCTTCTTTAGAGCTGCAAGTAAGAAACTAACATGTTACAAACACCATGCTAATATTGTCATGAAAACTGAATTATTTGCAGAGATGGTGAGGACCTGGACAGTCAGGGAGATGGGAGCAGCCAACCTGATACTATTTCAATTGCCTCACGAACATCGCAGAACACACTAGACAGCGATAAGGTAAGTTTCCCAGATGTTGCTTTGTTATGACAGCAAATAATTCATCCCTTACTTTCAGTCAGGGCCCAGAATTGGTCCTTATTGCTTTCAGAGCAGAGGCATGGAAATAGTTTGTCTCTTAAAAAATAGCTGTATGTCATAGAGAAATGATCTTCATAGCATGGGAGAGCAGAGGTGATTGTTTAATATGTCATGAAAGAATTAGGTTTATTCCGAACAGAAACCCATTTTGGTTCCATCTCTTCTGCATTTTGTTTGAAGATTTGACCCAGTTTAAAAACAAAGTTGTATTTTGTGTAAAATTTTGATACTCATGCACAGAATGTTTCTTGATGTTGGTCTCAGTCTTTCAAAAACTTACCATCTGCTTTTTGTATTAGCTTGAGGTTGGTGGTTCATTTACTTTTGTGCTGGAAAACGCTGTTCAGTGGTCATGGATTAGGGAGTAGGACTGCTCACTTCATGCATAAGAGCTGATGGAAATCACCATATTAAAGAGGAGTAATCCACAGGACTATCATATGATACTAGTGCCAGTGTTCCCTTTCCTCCATTTATGCTTGTGGATTCTGACTGGGTTAACCCATAACAGAGCCAGAGTTTCTTGTGGGTAGAAGAACGGTAAGCATGAAAAAAGCTCTTACGAAACGTGTATGTTACATCAGAATTGAAAGAAGAGAGCAGTCTGGCTAGGGAGCAGTGTTAGGACATTGGAGGGAGGTAGAAATGGATAACAGAAGTTTGTCAAACAAAAGAATAACTAAAAACATGGAAGCTGTGTAACAAATTACTTGAAAACATGGTTAGGAATTTCTGGCCTATTGGGTAAAATTGTTCTGATGAACCTTTGAAAATCATTCAGGTAAATAACCAGTATATTACAGGGCACTTAAGTGAACAGATTCTCAGAGTAATATTTAGACCATTCCCATTTTCATCTAAGAGAGACTTAGTTTTCTGTATTTTTACATATCACTCTGTGGTTTGAATTTCTTTTTTGTTTCCCATGCAAAGAAGAGGAAGACAGAAGAAAGGATGTATAAAATGCTTAGGGTTGCTCTTGCATTTGTCAAAAATGACCTGTATTTTAACCTTGTGTACTGCAGTTGGTCTGTAGTTTTGGTGGTGGTTTCTTCTAAGGATATCTGGTAGAAAAATGGTTGGTTGTAGAAAACAGAAGGAGTTTTTGGATAGCTCTTGTTTTGTATTTTTTACTTGAATTCGTACTTAGATATTTAGTAATTTACAAAAAGTGTGCATACTAGCAAAGAAAGGAGTTTTTTAATGTGTTCTGAAGAGTTTGGGTCATCTATCACACTCAAAAGCAAGATATGCTGTCTCTGATTTCTCTGGTTATTGGCTGAGATATCAAGCTGTGTGCACATAGCCTGGCTGGATTGTACTTCAGTTCAAATGGAGGTGATGCAATCTATCCCTGCCATGCACAGTTCTTGCCTCTCTTCGGTTGTCTGTGATGTGCTGTTTACTGGGAAACACCACGGATTTTCTCCAGTTATTCTTCATGGTTGATATTTTATGCATCATGTGAGAGTTGCTAAGAAAGTTGCCCTCAGGATTGTCTTCCAATCTGATATATGAGGAGGAGTCTTGCCAACAACCTGTTCTACAGGAGTCTGAAGGCAGAAGAATGGAAGGAAGCAGTAACGGAGAAAACTTTAACCAAATTTAAAACTTCATCTGTCAGGAGAATATTTTAGTGAGCTTAGTGTTGTTTTAGAAGTATTTTTGAGCTCTCAGGTTAGTGTATACTTTTTTTTTTTTACACTTTTATTTAACAAGAAAAACAAATTGAAAACTGGGAGACTCCCTGCAAGCTGCTTGTGCCATGTATTGTATGTCCAAAGAAAGAATTTACTGCTTCTGCACCTTTCAAAAGTGGGTGAATTAGCAGAGTAGCTTTGTTTAATGTTTTGCTTTGTTCAAGATATTTAAGAGGAGAAAAATGAGGTACCACATCCAGTTTTGAGTAGAGAGGTTTTAACAAATTGGTTGTCTATTGGAAGGGTTCCAGGGGAAAGGAGTTAAGAAAAAGATAAGACGTCTAACTTACAAGGAAAGATAAAAAGTTGGGACTAATGAATCTAAGGAAAACAGAAGAACTTCAGTGTGTGTGGAAAACAAAGCTACTACACAGAGGTACAGAATAGTCTTTACCCATATTTTCAGTGGATGGGATGAGATCAAAGAACTTGCCCTAAATAAAAGATTGCAATAATACGGTTTTGATGAGTATGAAATGGTGAAGCTCTAGAGCAGAGTAACCGTGAAGGCTGGAGAATATCCATAGCTGGGGATCTTTGAGAATTTGGATGAATGTTACTGATTTACATCAATGCAGTTGATTATGTTCTAGAAGAATAAAAAGAAGTGGACAAGGTAACTTAGAACCATTTCCATCTTGTCTTTAAAATCACAGGGTGTGTCTTCATATTTGGGAG